>CAJNIZ010024380.1:41743-58105 GCA_905231905.1 Symbiodinium pilosum | reverse complement strand
CTCCGCCTGCGAAGCAAGCGGCCTGTCGTTGCACCCCTCCAGAAACCAGGAATGCAAAGCCGGTGCTTGTACAGTGCACGGAAAAGCAGCATTTGCAATTTCTGCAGCTGAGATGTCTTGATTGCATGAAGGAACCACTGAAAGCCTCCTTAGTGCGCCAAGGAGAAGGAACTCGGCCTCTTCGACGAGGCGCCGGCAGCGCACGCCACCGCCGTGGGAGCGCCAGGCGTCTTTGCTTCATGAGAGCTGCTGTCAATATTACGGTTGCCAAGGGACCTACTATAAGGATCCATCATATCCATCCTTTCAGTCCTAGCTAGCAAAAGGTCAGCAAATCGTTGAACAGCTTAAGTCTTAGGCTGTCAAGGTTTAAGGTTGGGTGTTAGGTTCTCAGTAGATCTTCAATGTCTACATGCTCGCTGCTGACCAACACGAGGTCTGACGAGGGCAATGGCTTTTGCAGCTGTTCCAGGGGTTGGCTCCCGAGGGCATTAGGGTTTCGGGTTTAGGGCTAGACTGGGTTGCTGTTATGGGGATCTTATTATCATGTGCCCAAAGCCATATTCTATCTACTAAAGGGGGACTCTTAACCCTAAACCCTAGCCCTAAATAGCAGTCGCCATTTCATTTTCAATTTTCCCCAAAACAACTCCTTCATAACCCCTATATTCTATCTACTTGAGGGGGACTGTAACCAAAGGCCCGTTTGTGGGGCTCACGGCCAGGCGAGGGCGAAGGCATGAATGACAAAATCACTCGGAGCATCCTCGATGCGCTGGGAGCTCGGCTGTTTCTGTAAGGGTAAACTTTACTTACGGGTGCTTAAGGGGGAGCAGGGGAATGAATATAGGGAGTATTGTAGGTTGTATAATTTGGGATGTACATAGGAAGTATTATGAGGATCCACTCCCTCACTTTCCTTTAAGCAGCTGTAAGGAAAATGGTGGTTAGGAAAATCGAGGTCTGCTTCTGAGGGTCCCGATGACAATGTCTACCTCGGGTACCCCTTTTTATGGAAATCCTCCAACTTCCGCCAAGAATGAGATCTCTTTGTGCAGCACGCGAGTAGATTCGTACACTCGCCCCGGACAACTTCAACGCAGGTTTGCCTCGAGTACCCGAAAGATGCTCCATTCGAATTTTTACCCTCCGCAGCTTGATGTTCGGGACTAACCCCTGAACCCCTAAATTTAAACCGCTAAACCCCTAAACCCTCAACCGCGAGCGTCAGCAGGGTGTCTATGGGAAACAGAGGCTTTATCTGGCGGCACAGGCCGGAACCAACAAAACACCACTGGCTTGGTCATCCCCCTCACAGTAAATGGCCTTAAAGGGGTCTATTTTGGGAGTACTACTGTTACTAGTAATTGTTACAGTAAGAGGGAAAGACATAACCACTGGCTGTCTGAAGGTCTGTTTGTTGGTGTTGAAGGAACATTTATTGGACCGTTGTTGGCAAGAATCTGACATAATACCAGTTGTTTTGTGCTAAAACCTAAGAAGGCATGTGAAACAGGAATTTCAATAATGGCCCAACAGGAGCCAGTTCAAGACCTTGGTTTTGAGGGTTGAAGGTGTAAGTTGTTGCGCTCGGGATGTGCAGCTTCCGTGTGTGTCACTCCGTTGTTGACGTTCAGGCTTTTGTAGGGCTTTGGGGTTCATTTTGGGCCGCAGGCTTTGGGCACAGGGGCTTAGCTGAAGGGTCAGGTCTAGAACCGAAGATCTAGTACATGCTTTAAAGCTGAAGCCATTCATCGTCCACTCTCCAGTGAGCTCGGCCTAAACGCTGAGCCCTCAACCCTTGACCAATCTGAAGCCGAAACCCACTTTGAGACGTTTGGAACCAGGTGGCACGTTCACCTGCAGCATGGGCACCATGCGCCCAGCGATGAAGCTACGAAGCAGCACCGTGGCAGCAAGGGTCTTGGGTGATGTGTCTTGATGGACATGTGAGCCCTCAACCTGGCTGCAGAAGTCTGAGCTATGAATGGTGGCCTGGTTCTGCAAGATTGCTAGACTGTTTGGAGTATGTAGTTACTGATGAGATGCCATCTACTTAGTAGGATTAAAGCACCTCCACACGGAGAATTTCAGAGAAGTTCCGAGATCTCCTTTAGACTGCGGGGGTAAGCATATTGAGCAGGCATGTAGGCCCAACCACAACATGCACTAACAAGTCTAAACATCGCAAGGCCTTACACGCCCAGCCAACTGCAAGCCAAGAATGTTTCTGGACATGACCACAATAAACCCAAGACTTTCACCGCTAAGCCCTGAATAGGGTGGCATTTTCGGTTTTCTTCTCTGTGTGATTTTCTGGGCCCTAGCTCTAAACTTCCAACCCTGCCTAAAATCCTGGTAAGGGGACCTGAGGTTCCTTTTCATGTCCCCCTTAATTTTCCCTTTGATCTTCCAGTATAGTACAACCCCCTACTGTGAATTCCATTTCATTTTCCATTCTATTTTCCATGGATTCTTCCATTATAGCGCAACCCACTATAGTAAACCCTAAGCCCTAAACCCTAAAACCCTAAAACCCTCAACCCTAAACAAGCCCAGGATGCTTCTGGACCTGAAAAGCACTCCTGTGGCTTACGTGGTCTTTGCTACGGAGGCAGCCAAGAACACCGCCATCGATGCCGTGGCTGGGCAAATGAGTAATATTTCGAGTTTAGGGTTTAGGAGTTTATTTGGGGATGCTATAGGCAAATTAATAAGAAGAATAATGATCATTGCAATACTGTAGACCCCAATATAAGTAAGCTTATATCCTCCTATGGGTTATAGTATCTTATAGAAGGAATATAACATATAACCTTACTGGGTTCAAACACCAAGAAAAACGCCACTCAAATGCCCTGTTGTTGGAAGTTTCTCAGAACATGGGTGCATGGTTTGGGCCCCTGAAGAAAGATAAAGTGAGTTCGTGGCTATCAAGATGTCAAATGTTCGGATGCGCATTTAATTGGTAGTCTCCCAGAATAGGGGGACCCCAATATAGACCCCAAAATACTATAGTCCTCATCATGGGGACCCCAAAAAGGGTACCCCTAATTTTGGGAAACCCCCAATAATTAATGTAGAAGCATGATCAACCACAGATAAAAAGTGCATCTCTGGAGCGAGGCGTTTTTGCACACTGCAGAAAGCCCAAGTGCAATTCAAGCTGGGTTGTATCTGTGAGTATCAAAGCAGGTGCACCTCTTGCAAGCAGCAGCTAGCAACGGGCCTCCTCCTCCTGCTCCTCCTCCTCATTTTTGGCTTCAGGTTTGGTGCTGCAGAATTGGTCAATTTTTGTGGGCTGGCATGCTAGCTGCCATCTTGAAAACTTCTGAGCTGCGCAGCTTTCCCCCAAAATCCTTGTTTATCAGTTTCAATTGCCAGCTCCGAGAAGTAGGGGCTATCAGCTTACAGAATCAAAGCAGCCAAAAGAAAGAGTACACAAAAGTCTTGAGTCTTTAGAGCCATTCTTGTCTAGTTTCATGGGCCTTTGGAACTGTTGATCGGCAGATTTCTACAGGAGAGGGCTAGCCACTGTATGTAATAGGTCTACTGACAGAAACAGCCATCGGTATCATGTGCATGTCCCCTAGCCATTATTCACTCATTGCCTGCTGAGGTGCACGTAGGTGAATGTTTACAAGCTTGGCTGAGCATGAGTCAACATTTCTTAGCGCCCAAATCTATGGCACTCCAGGTACATGAAGCTTGGAAGAAGGTTCCGCAAAAGCCTTTCTTACCTGACCCCAGTTGCGGAGGTCAAGCGCAGTGGCCTTCTCATCAACGGCAGCACCTGCACGCTCACGAAGGCCTAGAGTTAAGGGTAGCATTGATTCTCGTGGTCAGGGTGAGACGTTAGCTTGCTGCCATTTACCGAGTATTATAATGGCAGAAGATAGTCTCTGTTTCAATACCCAGGCACCCCCGGATAGATTTGCGCTTACCACGCAGTGCCGCGAAGCTTCAAGTGAATGGTTGTGAATTGAAGGCAGCGATCTTGTATCGTATTACCAGCAGAGATTGTTGCCAAGCATCCGCTATGAAACGTGGCGCGAAGAGATCTTCCAAAAGGTGCTTGCAATGTTTATTTTCCAGTTCTTGGCAAGGATGATAATATGAGCTAGAGCCTAAGCTCCTTAAAGAGAGGTTATAGCAGGGAATGTGTAGGGGACAATACATGCCTCACATGATTTACAGCAAACCCCAATCCTGAAACCGGAATCCCCGTCCCGCACAGCCTGGGCCCTGGGCATTGAAATTCATAAAATCCCCAACTCTGCTCCCTAAAGCTCTAGTATCGGAACAAGCTAGAACCATGGCTTCTAATTAGATCCCTGGAACCCCAAGACTGAAATCCGAATCCCCTACAGCCCTAAACCCTACATTCCCTAATTCCTCTAAACCCCAGAGTTAGGGTTCAGAGGGTTTAGGGGTCAGGGAGCTCAGGTTCTCAACCCGAAGCCCGGAACCTTCAGCCCTAAACGAACCCTTAGGGTTTAGGGTTTAGGTTTTGGGGTTTGGGTTTTGGGGTTTGGGTTTTGGGATTTGGGGTTTAGGGTTTGGGGTTGAAAGTTTAGCGAAAGCCAGGTTAGCACAGAGCCTGAGGAGCTGCTTTGGGCTTCCTGGCAGCAGGGGCTGCGGGGCTTGGGGTGAAAAGGGCTTGGGGTTGAAGGGGCTTAGGGTTATTAGGGTTATTAGGGTTATTAGGGTCATTAGGGTTATTAGGGTTATTAGGGTTATTAGCGTTATTAGGGTTATTAGGGTTTAGGGTTGGGGTTGGGGTTGGGGTTGAAGGGGCTTAGGGTTAAATCAAATTTTTGGGTTCAACATACAAAGTGCTCAGTCTCAAGTTCAGGATTTGAGCTTGACGTCTTTTTTGGACTTGCGGAGGTTCTGGAGCAGTTCTGGGTAGGATGTCCCGCTTCATTTGGGTTGCGGGACTTCATTTTGAAATCATGGGCCTGCTTATGGTGACATCCGTTCGACTATGAGGCATAGCATGATGACAAGGATGAGCTAGCGTACCCGCTCCTCTGCCTTCGCAAGGTCAACATGGCGGTCACACCAGGGCAGCAAAAAGCGACGCTGGGCTGTATTCAAGCCTGCTCTTTGAGCTGTCTTTCGACTTTATCGATCTTTCAGAACCGGCTGTCTCTGCATGCTTGCAGATACAATCCAGTGGCAGAGACAATTCGATGGGATGATGTTGGGAAGGGTGAGATAGTGGTGGGGAGACGGCTGAAGTAGTCCTTTGCGCGGATTGGACAAGGGAATGGCCACCTAAAGCCTGAAGCCGAACCCTACATTGGGTCCACAACCACCAACCCTAAAGCCTAAGAGACTGCTACATCTGAAGCTTCAAAACCCTGACCCCCTACACCTCAACACTGAATACCTTAAACACCTAGCCCCTAAGTCCAAGCATGATGTCTGTTGATGCAAGGAATCTCTTCCAGGGCACGATGCTCGTGGCTGGAGCTTGCCTGCTGTGGACCCTGCTTCTGGGCCTCTCATTTGGGATGTTCTAAGCTCTAAAGGTTTGAGTCTTTAGTTCTGATTCCGCATGCAGAGTACTCCCAGAGAAAGGCTCGTGCATTGGGAAAGCCGTTAGGAGTACGTTTGGCGACATCAGGGGCTTGAAGAAAACGCTGCGCAACGGCATCACAAAGAGGGTCCTTCTTTTAGTAGACCCCCACATCTCCGTGCTAAGACTCCTCTACTTGCCCTACGCCTTCTACATGGCGTCCTTCACCTACGCCAATGGAGATGAGCCAGGTGCGACATCAATATTTTACAATAACAGGATCGATATCATATTTAATGAGCTGCCTAACGATCCTTTACAATCTGCATACATACACACAAACATTACAACACCCTCCCCCCCTAAAATCCCTATGGGGCGCCCCATCTTCAGAAGCCAACAGACCGCTTTTTCTCTTTCTCCAGGGATGGCAGCTCTGACTCTCGCCTTTTCAATTTGTCTAACATGCGTGTACCCTTTTTGGATTTGTGGATCTATGAAGATTCTGAGGGGATGATGAGGGTCCCTATTCGTGATTGAACCAACGATATCAAACGGCTTTTTTGATGCATTCATATGGGAGCCCATTTATAGGGTCTGGGCTCGTTGTTAGGTTTTGCCCTGGAGGGTCCCCAGTGAGACATGAAGAGTGAAAGTCGATTGGAGGGATCCCTTTCAGGATATGTGTATACATAGCTATATTGGCTGTTCTCCAAATCATGGGCCCCCTTTTTATTGGTTGACATTTAGGGGTACCAAAATGGGAACCACATTTTGGGAACTACCCATATTCACACAGGTTTTTCTTGGGAACTGCCCGTATCCAAAACAAGATGCGCAAGCTCCGCAGGTGAGTTCTCTGAGGGCATCTTCATCACGCTTGTGGTCCTCAGTCAGACACTGTGGGTGCATTCATCTTCCGTCATAGCGCGCTAGTACAATCCAGTTGCTGAGTCAGTCGTCATTCCGGTCCCTTGAAGCTTTCATAGGCTTTCCCAAGTCCCCATGCAGGCTTTGCAACCCGTGCAGGGAGAAAACATTCCAGTAAGATCCTGGTTGCGATGAACTTTTTGAAGTTCACCACGAAACCTGGCAAGCACCGCGCATGGACAACGCATGTCATAGGCCGTTGCAAGACTATGAGGACCCTTCGGGAACTCTCCGGGAACCTTTTGAATGCTCTTAGGCTGATGCCCCTCAAAGCCCCAAGCCAAAACAAATTCCATACAAAGCCCCGAGGCGCCATGAGATTCATGGGAGCTCGGTCCAAATCTCATAATTAAGAAACCTAGTTACATGTGCCAGGGCTCTGCTAGGCATCATGAAGGGATTTTGGCAACCCAGACCCCCAAACTTAGGACTTCTTTCTCGTCATATGAGAGTTACAGGGTCCTTATTGCAGGGGTTGGGGTAACTGACCAGTTCATTTTCCATGCCCTTTTCAATTTGATTCTCCATGGTTTGGGTACTACAGCCCTAAACCCCAAACCCTATATAATCCCCATATAACCCCCATAAACCCTTGGGGTTGTCCAAAGTCCTCTTACTCAAGGATTGGGCTTTTTGTGTGCAGCTCCATAGCCTCGAAGATGGCTGGCTTCCACTCGGAGGACCAGGCCCCTGCAGCCGGAAATGGCTGATATTTGGGGTTTGGGGTTTAGGCCCCTAGGGGGTTATGGGGATTATAGACAGGGTGTCGGGATGAGGGCTTGGTGTATGTTATCGGAACGATTTGTCTTACTGCCGGCGTTTTTTTTTCCTGCTGGGTATACTATCTCATGTGTCATGCTTGGTATTTGTGAAGTTCACCACCTTAGCGTTATTCTGATGGAGTTTTGTCAAATTCCTGGGGTTGTGTAAGTCTGGAGACCTTTGACAAGCATCGTGTTGTCTTGGGGATGCAAGCATGAGTGTGAAATTTTGCAGCATTGTCAGATGTGGGCTTCAGGGGCCTCAGGACTAACAATAACAAGGTTTTAGTAATCGCAACACCCCAAAATTAGGACCCTATAGCTGTCATTTTATGATTGTAATTGGATCCTAGTCTTGGCTGTCAGGGTTGCCGAAATGCTCCAGTGAACTAAAGGGATTTGTGCAAAACCCGCGCAGGGGTTCTTGCTTTGTCTTGGGCATTGGGGTTCATGGGTTTGCGCCTCACAGTTTTGAGGTTGTCTTCAAAGAGGGATTTAGCCAGAGGCCTTATTCAAAACATGTGCTGTAGGCTCTGGTTTCATCTTGACGGGGGTGAATGCAACCCCGTTTAGTTGCGGCACCGGTGCGGTAGGTATAAGGCTATCGGGTTTAAGGGTCGGTGTTCAGGGTTTTGGGGCTCATGTAAGCCTATGTGTCATTGAACTCTTCTTTTGGGGGGGTGAGGCTCCAAATCTATGCGATTCGTACATTGCTTTACGCCCGAGTCTTGGAAGCCCAGTGTGCCAGGTCCACCAGTCGTACACCGTGTTCTACAATGCAGCCTTGATCCTGAACTTGGCACTGGACATCACGCACCTCCTCTGCAAATGAGCCATACACCCTACATATCCTTATGTGTCCCTATATGTATACATATTTGTATATGTATTTTTTTGAAGGGACCCAATGATTGGATACATGGACCCTTAGGCTTCAGCAAGCTTGAGAGGGAGGCAGAGGCCCAGTTTTCTCGGCATCATTGCTTTGTTAATGGCTACCCTTGCAGCGGGAGCAGTTACGTAGTGTATGGTATAATGTTCTGATTCTATATTTGCATGATGGCAGGACATGGGATTCCCGTCAGATTTCAACCGTTCCGAGCCACAAAATCGCTCCCCACAGAACACATGGAGAGCAGGTTCTCTTGTGTAAAGGGTCGAGTGAGGATTCATACATGGTTGTGGCACGGACCCCGAGGTGGGTTCTCCAGAATTATTCGATACCTTTTTTCGCTTCCCTTTCCTGTTTTGAAGGCTCTGTATTCGGGGCTCTTGCTGTCTTCCCGCGAAGGCGACTGAATTTAAATGGCATTCCTCAGCGTACTCCACAGAAACTCAGTTTCCACGTAATCTTACCATTTGAGTCTCCATGGTGCGCTATATAGATTCCAGTTCATTCTACGTCGCATTTTCCATGTGATTCTCCATTTCACCAATTTCGTTTTCATGCGGTTGAGGATTGGCTGATCTCAGGCTCCAGGCCTACCTGAGTTACCTGCAGATGGTTGGTGTGGGCGTCCACACTGCAGACGGGCAGCTGCTGGGGTCGATGACCGACTTTCAGGCTGCGAGCGGCTACTGTATGATAGCAATCAGCTTTGTTTTTATCATTACAGTCCCTGTCATCTCATTATCAGCATATTGCCCTCACCTTTGTGTTTCGTGCTCTGCTATTGTGTTTTCTGCTGCAGGTGGGGATCGGGATTCTAAGGAGAGCTGATGAAGGCCAAAGTGCTCAGAGGCTGTCAGGCATAGGTGAGGGATTTTAGTTCGCATCTGGGGCAGGGCCCCTCCGTAAGATTCACGTGTAGCCCAGCCACCAGACTGCAACGTTTCTGCAAGTGGGTCGGATATGAGGATCGAGATCCTTTGCATCACGCCCTATCTCAAATCTTAGGCCTTACTTCCCGAACCCCGAACCCTGAGCGCTGAGCCCTGGACCCTGACCTTATCCCTTGACCCTATAAACCCTTAAACCCGTAGACGCCTAAACCCTAAATAGCAGTTTCCATTTTATTTTCCATGATCCCAATATACTAACCCCCAATTTATATCCTATTATGATATAACCCTAATATAACCCTAACATTACTTAATATAACCCTAATATAACCCCAATATATACCCTATTAGAATATAATAGTTTCCATTTTCTTTTCCATGATCCCAAAGCCTGGGCCCGAGCTGGAGGTGGAAATCTGGCACCAAAAGTTTTGTGGCTCTTGCAGTGGTAACATACCTTCCGGGACTCTGTAAAGAGGGTTTATACTGGTATACAGGGGGTATATAGGGATATAAGGAAATTTAGGATGTATGGGGGATGTCTAGGGACATAGGGCGTAGGGTTTCACAAATAGGTCACCTTTGTTAAGGGACCCTACCATAAAGATTATGGTATACTGTGTACGTTGGGCCCCTCATTCTTACACATTCCCGCAAGTATCCTGAACGCCGACCTTTTTAAACCACCATTGTCCTATGGAGCGGTCCTCCATTGTGTTCCAGAGAATTAGGTAACCCCCTAAACCCTGGACCCTAAACCCTAGACCCTAAACCCAGACCCTAAACCCCAAACCCCGGACCCTAAACACGAAACCCAAAACCCTTAGCCTGAATTTGCCGCTGTCCAGGACATCTTTGAGTCGTATCCCATGCAGAAGTCTTTGGGGAAGCTTCTCTTCAAGTACTGCTGGCCGTGTACGTTCTTCGTGTCTGGCACCCAGGGCTTTAGGGTTTGGGGTCGGGAGTTACGGTTGAGAGTATAATCACTAGTTTGTTCCCATGGCATCATTTCAAGCTTCTACCTCGCTTCCGCACTTTTCATCAGCCCCTGCTGCATGCCACAGATAGCTGCTGCCTGAGATCTGATATATGGTAGTATGCGATAGTATAAGGCAGTATATTATAGTATATTATACTGTATTATAGTATATTATAGAATATTATGGAACCCACTGCAGATTGCTGGACATGTTGTAAGGTTGGCAGGTGAAGCTTCTTGGTAGGGCAGCAGAAATGTGCCTGATGCTAGAGGGTAGTGTCATCCAACGGTTGCTTGACCAGTGAACCTGATATCACGTATGGACAAACCTTGACCTACGCTAGAACTCCTACGCACAGTGAGTCAATTTGAGGCCTTTCCTGTTTGAGCCGGTCGTTGCGCAAGTCCTCCCCCGGCACATTGCCAGGACAGGTTTAGGGCTGCGGAAATTGTTTCAGGAATGCAAAAGCCCTGTACCCTCAACCTTGAGCCATAGAAGATAGGCGTGCCAGCTATCATAGCTATGAGACTTTGGGCGGCCATGCTGCAAGAGACCACATGGCAGCTACAGGGGCTTCTTTGTGCCATCAGCAGTGATTTGAAGAGGTTTGCAAAAAGTCAGTAGGTTTGAATGATTGGTGCGCTCCACACCTAGACCCACGACACTGATTGAGTCCTTGGTGCGGCAAGGCTCCTGGTGGGTGCCAACCCACGCATTCGCGGCGAGATGGCAGAAAAGGCATCCTAGATGACATTCTGCCGACCTTCTGGCAATATTGCAGTGCTTGGCGATTATTGCATCTCTGAACTTAAGCCCTGAAGCAAGACCTTCACCACAAGTGAATTCACAAGTTTTTCCAAATTCCTTCAGCCCTGGCCTGCTGCAAGAGACGTCCTCATTCTTTTTCCATAGTCTTAGTGTTGTCTGCGAGCCGCAGAGGCCTTTGAGCTGTCGGAGATGGAGCCGGGTCGATATGCTGACCTCATCTTCAACGTGATCCTGGTGGGGCAGCCCTGAGCTCTTTCTGTGTAAGCGGGCTTTGGGTTTGGGCTCTTGAAAGTCACAACAGGGACAGCAGCAGTATGTAGCAGTACTTTGTCAGAATGAGCACCGCAACGGTGGGAGCACCCCGGCACCCTGCTTCCACGCGTGCAAAGCATGGGGATGCACGGTGCAGGTGACTTGCATCCCATTTGTGTCGCCGGCCTACATGGCGTTGACTTTCAGTGCGCTCATTGTCTCCCATATCTACCTCTACATCTACGACCGAGCATCCCGGCTACCTTGGCACCAGCGCTTCCAAAAACGGCAGCCTTCCATGCCACAAACAGAACCCTGCCCGTGGCTTGCCAATTCATCCCGCAGGATACTTCCTGTGTCACTGTGAAGATAGTAGTGTGCACATCATGCAACGTAGGGAGTCATGAGACTGTTTATGGTACTCATACATTACCTAATATAACCCTAATATAACCCCAATATATACCCTATTATAATATAGTAGTTTCCATTTTCTTTTCCATTATCCCTATATAACATATATGTAAGGGGCCTGGCCTTGAGCTTCTACATCAGGCCTGCTCTGAAGAGCCTTCATTTTTGACCATCAAAGTACACATCCTGTGCTTCGTAACCACCAGGATCAGCAAATCCTTCACCTTAAAACTCAACATTCCAAGACTTCGAGTCTAGGCACAGGTTTTCCGCATCTGTCAAGCCGCAACTTACTTGGCGGGTAGTAGGGAACAAGGGAAAATTCGATGTAGGGATGATTATCCTTTATTCCCTACTCACCCTAAAGCCAGTAAGGCAATGATGGTCTCAAGGTGAGCCATAATCTAAACTCCTAAAAGGGGGTACTTAGGGATTCTATAGGGGATGCTAGGAGTTTAGAAAAAATGTAGACCCCTAAATAGTAAACCCCCTATGTTTGAGGGCCTTCAATATTAGGATCCCTATCCTTATCCCTATCCCTTGCAAGGGGTGTATTAATCAGGGGTCGGGGTGAGCCATAACCTAAACTCCTTACAGGGGTCATTTAGGGGATTATAGTAGTTTCCATTTTCTTTTCCATTATCCCTATAGAACCCCTATATCCAATAGTAGTTTCCATTTTTCTTTTCCATTATCCCCACATAACCCCCAATATATCCCCTATAATCCCTATATAAACCCTTTAATCCCTACAGTTTCCATTTTCTTTTCCAGTATCCCTATACAACCCCTATATAACCCTTTATAGTATTGTTATGGTCTCGAGGTGAAGGTCTTGCGCTTCGTCTGCAAGTTCCAATGGTCGAGTCCTGCGGTGCACAATCTGGCGCAGAAGCTTTTTATCATCCCGGTGCCTCGGCTGGTAATTAGGGAAGATGTTACATGGGGATGACATAGGGATGACATAGGGATGATCTAGGGATTTTGTAGGGATTATCTAGGGATCATATGGGGATTTTATGGGGATGTTATAGGGATGTTATAGGGATTATATGCGGATTATATAGGGTTCTTAGTAGGAATATATTACATAGGGATCATGTAATTGTATTCCCATATTCCTTGCTAGCCATCCGCGTGCCTTGGCTAAGACGTCTTATTCTAAAGGCTCTACGTACTGGTTCTAGGTAGGGATCATATAGGGATTGTATTCCCCTATTCCTTACTAAGAACCAATAAGTCTATGAGATTGTAGGTTGGGCTATCTTGAGGGAAATTTTGTAAGAGTTCAATTCCAGTGTTGATGGCAGGACGTTTACATAGGGTTTTACCCCTTGAGGAGCTCGTAGCGTTGACGGCAAACCTGAACTCAGGGCCCGGACCCCTCCGCGTTGTCACAAAACCACTGGAGAGAAGCTGTCTTCATACGTACTACTAATCGTAGTGGCAGTAAGAATAGTAGTAATAGCAACCATAGGAATAATGGGAATACTAGTAATAAGAGTCCTTTACTATTACTACTATTCTGGGTAGGCCCCTGGGATATTTAATATTTTCCCTAATGGCTTTAATGAGGGACCCTATATACTAATATTTTTCAAAGGGTTTTAGGGGCCAACCCAGTATTAAGTCAGAGTAGCAACACCCTTCAAGGTGTCCATCCTGGCAGGGGCCCTGGTCTTCAAAGCCAACCAGGACGCCGTGGGGCTACGGCTTTTGGGCTTTCAGCTGAATAGCAAGAATCGTAATACTAGTAATAAGAGCAATAATAGTACTACTAGTAATGGTAGTAACTATACTGATGTAATAATAGTAATGTAAGGGTAAGACTAGGGCTTTGACTTCAATAGTATTCATGGTTAGCCACAGTCAGATGCAGAAATGAAATTCTAGGATGGCGCAAGCAGTGGGTGTCATAGTCCCGGACATTGCGACCCCTAAAGGTTATGTTTAGGGTGTAGGGTTTAGAGATATGAATACCATGGCGCAGGCCTGCACATGAAATCAGCTTGGGGATGAACTGGCTTTGACAACACCACATGGCTGTATCAGACCCCACGGGGCCCGAAACCCTAGACCCTAAGCTCCAAACCCTCAACACCAACACCCACTTCCCCCCGTGGACCCAATAGTAGTTTCCATTTTTCCATTATCCCGATATAAGCACTATATCCTATAGTAGTTTCCATTTTCTTTTCCCTTATCCCCATATATAACCTGTATATCCTATACTAGTTTCCATTTTCTTTTCCATTATCCCCACATAACCCCAATATATTCCCTGCAATCCCTATACAAACCCTATATAATCCCTATAATCCCTACAGTTTCCATTTTTCCATTCATCCCTACTCCCCTTTAAGGATAATGAATCCAGGAGTCCGGCGGCAGGGAGCTTGGCTCTGGTGTGCTGAAAGGCAGGATGGTTTTCAAGGGTTGTACTGGGGCTATATTGGGGTCAGGGTTATATAGGGGTTTAGGATTTAGGGTTTAGGGTTCGAGGGTTTAGGATCTAGGGTTTAGGGTTCAAGGTTTAGGGTTTAGGGTTTGCTCAACGGAAAGTGTGTGGGTCCTTTTCTGAGACTGCTGATAGAAAAGAATGCTCGGGGCATACCAGAGCAGTCTTCCCTCTTGCTCATTTGCTGCTAGCATGCGCTTCTCAGTCATTATCCCAATATAACCCCTATGTCCAACAGTAGTTTCCATTTTCTTTTCCATTATCCCAATATAACCCCAAGATATTCCCTGAAGAAAGGGATCCTGCAAGTTGAGAGACTGTCGCAGCAGTCTTTTGATCATATCGGCCCCTCGCTGTGTGACCCCAAGATCCCAACCGCACGACCTTGGCGTTGTGTTTGGTGGGTAGCGACTGAAGTCTCGGAGCCCAAGTCCTGAATAAACCCATTGTTACTACTATTGCTATCATGATAGTTACTATCATTGCTATAATTACTCTTATTGTTGTGACTGCTACAGCTATTAAACCCAGGTTTTTGCGTACAGTTGTAATTGGCCTTCTACTGGCTTATGCCACAATCACTCCTTCATCTATTGCTGCTGCTGCTGCTGCTGCTGCTGCTACTTCTACTGCTACTATTGCTGCTACCACTACTTCTACGACGACGCCAACAATGCTGGCCCGTCTCCAATCCGAGCCACTTCTGTTCTCAGCAGGCCGCTTCCTGTGGTGGGGAATCATTGCAGCCATGGAGTCTTGGCGGCAGAATTGGACGAAGCACAATTTCAATGTGGTCATTCCTCATTCAGCAAATTTGCCTCTCGAGAGGAATAGTACAGACTGGGTCTGCTGTTACGGCAACCCGGAAATGATTGAAATGAACATCATGCTAACACACAGGCACCCCCAATCACCCCAGAAATGCAAGTCAACAAACAATGTGTTTCTGGCCGTTTGCTCCGGATGCAAGGTTCTCCACTCCATCATCCACCTGGTGATGCTTAAGCTGATCTGGTCCATCTTCAGTGATGACGAGGGCGCGGATAGCACGCAACGCTACGAGAAGCTCGGCCACGCCTTGGGTAGTTCTTTGATATGGATAGTTCCCAAAATTCGGATCCCATTTTGGTAGCCCAAAATATTAGATGCCAGAATACAATCTATAACCCAAAGGGGCCCATAATTTGGAGAACAACCCATATTCTTCCTCGACCCAACGTTCCAGATCCCAGCCTTCACGCGACAGCACCACCTAAGAAGGGCGGCGAGGGACCCCTCTTGCTAGATAGTGCCTCTCTGGTGATGTGCTTCACCAGATAAGTCAGGGATGTCCTACTTTGCAAACTACTTGGAGGGTCAGGGGGACTTAGTAAGTAGGTTAATACTGGGGATAACTAGGGATACCATATGTCTCATAGGGTTATAAGTATACCCCAAGTGCATGTGTTCTTTGGCAGGTACAGCCAGCGCATGTGCAGAGGATGGTCATTTTTATCTAAGCCTGCGGCCCACATCATCCGGCGGTGCTATCTCAATAACTCATCAAATTCTTACCCCCCACGATCAATTGGTAAACCCCCTTAGACCCCGAACCCTAATCTCCACATATCCGTCGGGTTGTTTAAAAACCCCCACATGTCTTTGGGCTCTCTTAGCGCACCCAATTTTGGGTAAGCCCCGAACGGTACCGAGCTGCTTCTTTTGTATCCCCCAAACGAGCCAAGCATTTTCTGTCGCCGGCACAACATCTTGAAGCAACGATTTGCAGCTGTGCCGAGTGCACCCGGAGACCTGACTCCCTAGGATAACATGAGTAGTTCCCAAAGTTAGTGGCCTCTTTTGGTTATAGATTATATTACGGCACCTAAACTTTAGGGGTACCAAAATGGGACCCGTATTTTGGGAAGTACCCACATGCTAAAGTCCGGCAGCTAAACTGCAACAGTCCGAAACCCGTGAGGAAGCAATCCAGCGGTCGAATCCCTAGGGTTTAGGATTTCGGGTTTAGGATTTAGAGCTGAGGGTTGAGGATTTAGGGTTTCGGGTTCAGGTCCGGGCAGCTTTGGAAAACGGCTTGAATTTTCATTTTCAACAGGCGGCAGCAACCATTCGAAGCCATCATTGGATGCATTTCCAAACCTTTAACCCTGCCCTAAACCCTAAACTCGTCTGTACTACCCCCCCCCCCACACTGCAATAGTGACTGTAAAGGATAATAAGAATTATATATCAGGGTCCCAGTATATTCCTGTTATACCACTATTTCAGGGTGTTGGGTCCTCCTAGTGTCTACACCCTACACCCCGAACCCTAAACCCTCAACCCAACCTGAGTAGTATTTAATTTGGGATACTATGGTACCCAATATAGCGTAAGATTCTGTCCTCCCTTTGGGGTATAGTATTTTATACAAGGAATATAATCTTACTAGGTTCAACCACCACCAAAAACGCTTCAATTCTTAGGACTGTTGCGCAGCGCTGTCCCGCGACC
>CAJNIZ010024380.1:15991-32589 GCA_905231905.1 Symbiodinium pilosum | reverse complement strand
AACCCCTATATCTACTTAAGGGGGATTAAAATCCTAAACCCTAAACCCTAAACTCTATCTACTTAAGGGGGACCATACCTAGATGCCGGGGGCGAGGCGGCATTGCGCTTCCCGGCTTTGGGCCGCCTTCGCCGTTGAAGCCCACGAGCCCGGGGAAGGGGAAAGGCGTTGGCGAAGGCACACCCAAGGTTTAGGGGTTTAGAGTTAAGGGGTTTAGGGGTTTAGGTTTTAGGGTTTTGGGCTTAGGGTTTCAGATCTAGGGGTTGGATTTGCATGTTGGGCTTGGGATTGTGTGGCTTTAGGATTTCGGGCTTGAGGCTTAGGCTTTTAGGCTGAGGGGGTTGGGGTGATTTCAGCTGTTGGGTTTAGCGGCTCCAAGTTTTAGGTTTAAGCCTAGGGTTCCAGGATTTCGGGCTTCGTGCTTCGGATGAGAGGTTCGTGGTCTAGTGTTACATGTATAAAGCCGAAGGTGCTGACATGTGCAGTCCAAGTGATAATTTTGAGATTTCACATGCCTTGTGGCCGCTGTTAGTAGGAATTAGCTTAGATGAGGCTGCAAAGGGATGACAGAAGGATGACTTTCAAAACCCCTTCACCCTAGTTTTGAATATGTTGCCAATGTATGAGGTCTCTGAGAGGGAATAGTCAATAACTGGGTGGGGGCATCGGAAAGTCTCGCGTGCGGATGAATATCTTGGAAAGTCCATGGTAGGTGTGGATCTCTAGGGATTTCAGGGTGGAGGTATTCCTGTTCCTTAGAATCTCTGACAGTTGCCATGTTCAACGAGCCCTTTCCATAGTGTCCCACGAAGCAACGCGGGACGCTGCTAGACATGCCAGACCGATGATTTCCACAGCCGTAAAACAGTGGTTGCCAGGCGGAGGGTACGCGCAAACTTCTCCCCTGTGCCTTGGCACGGGCAGTCGTAAGGTGGTAAACAACCTAGGATGCATGGCGTGAAATCCAGGGGGTACTCGAGTACAAAATCTTGTGAAGAGTACGGTTGAAGCTCAGCGGGCTCAATTTCAGGATTCTCTGCGGTTTGTTTCAAGAAGGCCCACTTCCTCTCCTAGATGCTGAGGCACTCACACTAGTTCTGAACATGCTCCCGGTTATGCAGACTCAACGCGCGGGGCGTGCCTCCCACCATAATGACGGGAGATGAAGCAGTTTCTCGTGAGCCCTTTGTTTGGTCGCCAGAGCAACTTTGCAAAGACCACAATCTGTAACCGATTCCGAATGGGTGCTATCTCACTTCTGCCTCTACTCTGTAATTTTCCATATGCCATCATGATTCTGTCTTCGCTTAGCAACTTCATGTCCCAGCTCCATGGAATGATGCGGCTGAGGTTCAAAGAGAAGGAGAGGACGGATGAGAAGTCTGTCTTCGAAGCCAAGCCTGCAGCGGCAATGTGGCAGCAATGGTTGGCCGTCGCAAGAGGCTAATTAGTGCTTGCGGAGTGGGGGGGGAGCAGTCAGTGCAGCCCTACGTGGGATCTTTATGGCAGCTGCGCACTTACAACCCCAAGGCTAATTCAGGCTGGGGTTTCTATATCGGTCGATTTCAGTAGTCATATTCATGTTACTACCAGTAGACCAGTAGGCATTTGTATGCTATACGAAGCAGAGGGGCTTAGGACTCATAATTAGGCCCTAAGTCGGAGACCTGAAGCCCAGCACTCTAAACCTGAAGTGTAGAAACCTCTAAACTGTTAAGACTCGAAACAAGTCTTTGAGATGCTGAATAGCCCAAGGCTGCAGCTGCCGCTCCGTCACAGCCCCAAAGTGCCACAGTGACGGAGTTCTTCAGCCCCAGGCTCAGCGTCAGCCGCGTCGGAAGTGCGAACTGTAGGAATCAAATGAGGAACTTAAATTAAGTTACCATAATGGGTATGTGTATATACATATCTTAACGAGTAGGGTTTCCCTAATATAGTAACTTGAATTAAATTCCTTAACAGCAACCCAGAATAGGGTTTATCTTCAGCGTCGAGGCATAGACTTCTAGCTGATTGTTGCGCCTTAGTGAATGGCTGCCCGCTACGAGCATGCAAAGATTCATCTTTCAGCATTGAGCCATAGTCTAAACTCCTAGTATCCCCCTTCATAACCCCTATAGGGCTCCCTTGAAAAATCCCCTCTATAACCCGACTTAGGGAGTTTAGACTATGGCTCATTATCATTCTCGTCGTCATCGCCTCGGCTCCTGTTTCTGCTGGGACACGTCCTCACAGGATCTTTAGAACTACTCCAACTGCCCACCTATGGCCCCTGAAAATCCCTTGCGCAGTCTTTATTGGAGTATACCATGCTATATTCTAGTAGATTATGGTATATTACGGTATATTACAGTATCTTATGGTATATTATGGGCATTTATAATGATAATAGTATATCATGGTACCTATTAGTAATAACAGTATGTTATGGACAAGGTATACCATGGTTTGCGCCATCCCTTCTCGTTGTTCATGTTGCCTGGCCGAGCCTCCAACGACTCAAATAATAGGGCTCTAGGTCCCAAATACCTTCAATAGTACAATTATAATATTTGAGCCCTAAAACCTGATTATTTGGGCCCTAAAACTCTTTTATTTGGGCCCTAAAAGTCGATTATTTGGGCTCTGACGCCCTATTATTTGGGTCCTTGGACCCTGAGGCTTGCAGGAGCTGCAGAAGGATTCTGATGTCTGGAAGGCCTAGCATCAGCCTGGTTTAGGGTTTGGGGTGTGTACGAAGGTTGGGGGGTATGTAGGGGAGTTATACAGGGCTTGTATTAGAGATGTATTGAGATTATGTAGGGGTTATATTAGGGATATATTGGGGTTATATAGGGGGAGTATTGGGGGATGTAGTGGGCTTGCATTAGGGATATTTTGTGGTGATATTGGGGATATATTGGGATGACGCAAGGAATGGAAAAGACAACGGAAACTATAGTGTTTTTCGGGATCGTATAGCGGCTACTACAGGGATCCATGTTTTTATTCCCTGCTGAGCGTCACCAGGTACGGAGAGAATGACCAGCGTGTCTACATTTCTGGAATGAGAGCATATAAGCACATAGAAGCATTATAGGCTTTTTAGGCATAGAGGCTGTTGCACAACATTGCTTCTCGTGAGGCTTTTGCCTTTTTTGCTTTTTTGCTTGCTGGTCCCTCCGGTGCGACTACTGCGTGCGAAGCCCTAAACCCAACTCGCGAACTCTCAGCCCGGGTCTCTAGCACTTAAATCGGAGCGTCGTCATGATTAAGGGAACGGGAATATGGAGAATGCCATGAGCTTATACATTCCGAAGAAGTACCACTGAGTCTTCATGGCAACCCTGTGAACGGAGAAAACCTTGTTTCATCAAAATACAATTCCTATACAATCTCTTCATATTTAGACACGTCCGAGAACTTGCCTTATGACCGTAAACCCTAAACCTAAAGTCCTCAACCGGGAGGAGAAGAATGTAGTGGCCACTGAGCGTGAGCGCTACCTGCGGGATGACGTCTTTGAGACCCTGCGCATGGCTCAGATGAGGGCTACTGTAGGTTGTAGGGATTAGGGGTTTCATAGAGCGCGCAGTACGGTTTACTAGGGCTCCTAAATGACATCGCCAACACAACAGTGACCCAGGCCCTCTTTTGCCACAAGGATGCCTTCAGAGGTTGTATATGAGGGTTTGATGTGACATTACATGCTCGAGTGCCTCGTCATGTAGCCTAAGCAACAGTATGCACGCTTGCATTTTCTGACAGTCGCAGTCACAAACGCGCGCGCTGCACTTCAGGCAGCGCTGTGTTTGCCTCACTCTTCATGACGCCAACCCCCTAGTCATCGTCAACATGACCCATCGATCCATTCTATTAGTGGACACAGAGGTCACATCAAGGGGAAAATGATTTTGTGTCCCAGGCAGGTGACCCTGCGCATACTGGACCTCAAGGATGTTGCAGGTCAGTTCTTCTGATCAGCAGTCAATTCTTGCTTTGGCGGCATGGTTCGTCTAAAGACTATAAGACCACTGGCCCAGCAGTGTTTGGGGAGGGAAGAGGCAGCCTAGGTTTGGGATGGACAAGGAGGCCTTTGCCAAGCTTCCAAAATGGAAGCGGGACAACAAGAAGAAGGACGCCGGTTGCCTGTGCTGTTTTTGCATGTCCCCTCCTTGTTTGTACTCTTGTCTAGACATTGGCTTATCCTTCGCCGTTGTCTGGCATATTCATCAGGCGGTTACGTTGGAGGTGGAGGTGTAAGAGAGATTTCAAGCCTCTGTGAAGCTTCCATATGAAGTTCAGTCCGGGACCTAGTCAACATGATGCAGCCTCTGCTGTGTTTCAGAGAGCTCTGGTGCGCGTGTTTAAGAGCGGCGACTGTAGTTTTGAGACCGTCGCCGCAGCGCACATCGCGATGTCGCACCCTACCCTAGTCCCTCCTTGATGTGCTAACCCACCTTTGCACTATCGGGATGCCTGCCGCTTCAAACAATCTTGGCTTTCCAGGAGCAGGGCTTGTTTTAGACTTCGCATCCGAATTGGTTAAAGGCCACTGGCGCTACTCTGCTGTGGAAACAGGAAAGGCCAGCGAGCGAACATCGCGGCTATGAATTGCATGTAAATTCCTAGAATTGCCATGTCCATGGGACTTGGGGACATCCGGCACTCTGGGATCTCTGAAATGACGCAAAATTTGGCATCTGATCCTTGGATTTGGGCAAGGAGGAGGCATGAGCATAGGCAGGGATTGAGAAAGAAATCGTTGAAAATATGATTCAATAGATTTTGATAAAACTTCGGGGCTATTCCTTCATTGCGAAAATGAATGGTGCGCGAAGATGACCATTTCACCACGAGTCCATACCTCAATAAAGCGGCCACTTGCCGCCATGGGGCTTGCGCGGGGCCTAACTTTTCCGGCTCTCCTTTAAAATGGCTCCTTCGAGCTCTTGGTCCATAAGGCGCGGGAAGCGCGACCAAAAATCTCGCAGATTCTTGGTCGCGTGCCCCCCCCCCCACACCTCTCCGCTGCGTTTGTCTCTCTCTGGCTGTCTGCGCAGCGGCTCGGTCGTTGGCGTAGGTGGCGCACCCCACTCTTCTGGAGCTCCGTGGACAGGCATGGCCGCCCTGAACTCTCGAAGATTTTGGAGCCCCTCGAGTTGACCTCTGATGAACATTTTATGAATCGCAATGACAGTCAATCAGTCAGGGTGCCGGTCTGTCAATCTCTCAGTGTTTCGGTCCGTCGTTCTGATGTTGGGTCGGTCTGGCAACTTGTCGGTCTCATCGCCTACCTTCTGGAATCTGTCGGTCTCTCATTCTGTCGATCTAACGTTCTCTGAATTCTGTCTGTACGTCTATTCGTCGAAGTTTCAACCTTTCATTCTATCCATTAAGCGGTCTGAAAAAGAAGATACGTCGTTCTAGCAACCTACCAATCTTTCCATCAATTGGTTTATCGGCGAGATTACTGGAATTTCGATCTATCAATCTATCGGGTTGACGATCTGTCGAACTTACCAATCTCTCCATATGCCAATTTTTCTGCGCGTTCATTGATTGATTGTAGGAGAAGAGGAGAGAGAGGAAAGAGGAAAAGAGGCGGGGGAGGGGAGAACAGAGAAGACAGGAGAGGGGAGGGAAGAAAGATAGAGGAGGGGAGAACAATGAGAACAGAGGAGGGAATAGGGAGGTGAGGAGAGGCGGAGAGGAGAAGAAAAGAGAGGAGAAAAGAAGAGAGAGGATGGAAATAAGAAGATGATAGGAGAAGATAGAGGGAAGAAGATAAGAGAGGAGAGAGAGGAGAGGAGAAAGAGGAGAATATAAGAGATGATTTCTCATTTAAATTTCACGGGGAGGTCATATCAGAATCTTCATTAGATGCATATAATACATTATATATTCGGACCCATCTAATTCATGATTTATTCTTTGCGATATTAAATCTATAATGAAAATATATAGATCTCGAAAAACATGATTTTAATTTTTTTGAAAGAAACTATCTTTATAATTCTCATAAATATATTGGCAGATTTTTCGTTTTTGAATTTCAATATTTCTTGAGAATTTTTTTATAATTATCTGAAATTTTCGGATTTCTTCGGATTAAATAAAATTCAACTTCAAATATTTGATATTATTTTAAAAATATTGATCATATTTAATTTATATTCTTTGATTGTATTTATTCATAATTGAAGATTTCGATGATGAGGTCAGGACTATGAGATAGAAATATCGATATTTAATTGAAGAAAGATATGAATGATATAAATATTTATCTTAATTTGAGATCGATAAGGATATTTAAAAATTATATTTTCTTTAGCACAATAAAATTTTTCGTAAAATTAATAAAAATATAATATCGCCATATCTTTTATTTATGCGATCTTCTATTAGATATATATATGGCAATCGAATTGATATTATATCATATATTGATATGATCATTATTATTATGAAGAACAATGATTTTGGGATATGATTTTATAATATTACGGATATTTGAAATTTCCTAATCAATTGAATGCTTTCATTTTCGTCAAACAAATGACGATAATATATTATATCGTCGATTATTTCAAATAATCTTATAAGAAATTAAAATGATGAAATCTATGAAGGAGATTAGTTAAATATATATTAGTTCAAAATTCTCATTAATTCATATAAATTTCATTAGATTGAATCAATTCGAAATTCATAGATTATATAGATATTTATGAGAAATAATATATAAGAGATCTTGAATATCTCGATCTAATATCTAATCGAAATAAGATTATGAAATATTTGATATTTAGATATTGGAAATCTGATTATCTATCTATTATCATTCAGTAATTTTATTTTTGAATTCTATATTGTTACCGACTGCTATCGCCACCATCTCTCTTACGGATACTACCGCTACTAGAACCCCCCTCGCCGCCAGACCCACCTACTGCTCCCGCCGCCGCTGCCTTCCGCCATCGCTGCCGCCTACTACCGCTAATACCCCCTCCCGGCACCGCCACTTCCCGCCGTCATCTGCCGTCCGCGCACCCATATTCGTCATTCCCTGCCAACTTGAGGCGGCGGCAATTATCATCACTCGATCTCTTCAGCGGCTTCCTCCAGAGGCATCTCAGAAATAATAATCAGGAATCATATATTTGGGATATCAAGGGTAAATGACGAAATATTCAATTACGTTATTAATCGTCATTTTGCATAATAACGAATAAGATAGAATCAACTTAATATGAATATGGCGCGTCAATAGAATAGAATGAATCAAATAAATTAGCTGCTTAAAATCAGGATTCAAATTTCTTGATAACGCAATATCCTACGAATAATTCATCTTTATATGGGAATCTAGCTCTGCGTATACATTAGATCTATCGCATTTGAAATAACGATCGTAATTTCTTCTCTCCTCAGGCAAGTGCCACTATTCTATAAAATCTATTGGCCAATAACGAATAATGAAGCAGATCCTATATATTAAGCCCAGGACGCATCCGCCGTTATGCATTCGCCAACCCCAATCTGAATGCAATCGTCGGAATCATTTTCGCAAGAAATATCAACGACGGATAAGAGAAATTATAGAATATCCCAAGATTATTCGAAAATCGGAATCATATAGGCATCATGAAAAATTCTGATTTTATATATAAATCGGATCCAGAATATATTGATCAATAGGATGTTATCTCGCCAGCTCTTGCCATAAAAATTCTTTTCCTATATTTCATATTAAATTATCGTATCTGGAATACGAAAAGATTATATTCATTCAAGATTATCTTCGAATCCTACGAATCAAATTTATGGCCCTATATTGCAGGAAACGATAGATATAATATCCGGATAACGTCAAAAATTGGAATGCTAAAATATTTTAGCTTATAATTAATCTATATATGATAGATCCCTGAATTCCAGAATTCGAAATTTGAAAATCTAGATTCCAAAATTCGAAAAAATCAAATTATAGATCTTCAGAAATCTCGTCTATCATCCAAGCTAGGAATATGAATCAATATAAAATCTAATTGCTATTTGGAAGTTTGTTGGCGCTATAACTTGCCTACTAGATAGGAGAAACTATATTCCCAAAAATTCTATATATCAAATTATACGATCAAAAATAAAAATCTAGGACGATAATGAAAATAATAAAGATAAGAATAAGAAGAATGATAATAATGATCATCATCTTCTTTATTATCTTATTTCGATGATATATATATATAAAGATTTGAATCTATCAAGATATGCAAATTCGTTTCTTTGAAATTCGCGAGGACGATATTATATATGAAATGAAAGAACTAAGATCTATCTATATCATCTGAAGAAGAATATAATAACAAATAGACGAAATCTTCAAATTCCAGGGAAAATCTGATCGGACGAATCTTATAAATTCTCAAGAACCAATATGATTTTATCCATGAATAACGATCAGATGAAATTTAGAAATCTCAAGAATTTCCGATCAATCAAAATATGGAAAAAAACGAAAATTTTCAGGATTTCGTCCGAAATCAAATCTTTAAAATCTTCAGAATATTCAGATATTCCGTCCGATTCGGAGACCTTCATAAAAGAAAAACGATTCCGAAATTTTCTGGGAATCGAAATTCTTGGGATTTCAAGATTTCGTTCGGAATAAGATCCTCGCGCAAAATCGATTATAGAAGATATCCGCATCATTTTATAGAAAAGATTCAAAATATAAAAAAATAGAAATATATATAGAAGAATAAATAATTTCAGAATAATAATTCATGAATTTGATATATATATATCATTATTATTATGAATACGATATCAATATAGATTCATATAGATTCTATCTTCATTCCAATATATTGATCTTCTTGATAATTCTAGAATGGCAAATGAATCCAGAATTTCCAGGATCTTGAGATCGCTTTATCGTGAATTCATAAATTCATAAATGCGCCCATTTCTTTATTTTATTCATTCATTTTAGGCATTTATTTCTCTTATTTCATTCTCTCTCCTCGCTTCGCTCAATTAATTAAGAAACCGAATGAGGATAATATATAAGGGAAGAGAGAGGGGAGGGAGAGAGAGGAATATGATAAGAAGAATATTTCCTAGAATAAAATCTCTAGCTGAAGGAATCATTAGATCTAAGAAATCTTATCATTAAAAGATTTAGGAGAAGATGAAGATATTCTCATAAAATCTAATATATTTGCCATTAAATTTTGCCGCCAAGCTAGAAGAATTCCCTCTAGATAATATTCTCCTTATCCTCCTATCACTTGGATTTCGTAACTCATGGTCGTGCGCTCGTAATTTGATTGACAGGGATTCATTTAATTCATTTCATTTAATTAAAATATTTCATTCCCTCTATTCATTCATTATATTCGTTTCCCTCATTTCGTTCATTCACTAAATAAGAAAGGAAGGGAATGCGAAGAAGAAATGAACGGACGATAATTAATTTCGTTCTCTCGCCCACGATCCGTAATAGAAATAGAAATATTTGATTTCTAATTTAATCTACGGCTGATTTGAGGACTGAATAAATATATTAGACCCTGAAGAAAAAAGATCCTAAGGAGTGAATTAATCGTAATAGATATATATTAGAATTGACCTAAGAATAATCAATTCTAGACTTATAATCAATTAATTTCCTCATGACCTTAGGAGCTTTCTATAATCTGGGTTTCTAGATGATTATAGGATATGAGGATATAGCTCTAGATAGAATCTCTTCAGGAATTTCTCGATAAATATAAAGAAATCTCCAAAATCAAGAATATTTCTATCTTTAGGAACTTCCACTAGCGATAATCTTTGGTCTAATGATAATATTTCCTGGAATTGGAGATCATAAGAACGAATCTGAAGGGATGAAGGGATATCGTCTCGTGATTCGCTTCTTTAATTTGAGGAAATGAGCGAAGGGAACGGAATGAACGAAATGAGCGTAATGAATTCATTAAAGGGAAGAAATGAATGTAATAAATTCATAAATTCATGAACTCATTCCCAACTAAAAAAATCATCATGAGTCTTTCTATGCAACAGGAATTCGATTAGCCTTGATCTACGGTCATCCATAATAAGATTGAATTAGCCTATTATCATCCTAGGCTTTAATCCAATATATTTCGTCCATTCGCTGAATAAATAAGAGATTACTTTCTTCATGACTATAATTCATTCATATTGCGCTTATCCCAGAACCTATCCCAGAATCAATTAGAGATAGAAGAAATGACCATAATATTCAGATTTCATAGAAATCCGTCATCATGAAAAATCTCTAAGCTCAATTAATTAGGATTGCCATTTCATTCGCTAGACTTATTTTATTAGGATTATAGGAAATATCTTCATCTTGGCGATTCCGGATTTTATTATAGCTGATAGGATCTCTAAGATTAAGAATTAATCTAGATAGCCGCCTATGATGATAGGGTTTGAGGCGTGCTGGACTCGCTTCTTCCTCGCATTCCTCTTTTAATTAAAGAAAGATATGAGAATAATGAATATATCAAATTAAAGAACGAAATAAAGAGAAATGAATTCATTTCATATGGTTATAATAGGTCCTTTATCTTCTTATTCTCATATCTTGGTCTAATCATTCATTTATATCATGAAATATATTAATTGCGTGCGATGAAAGAAAGAAATGAATGAGCGCTATCAATTTGACTAATTCATTTTCATAAATTCTCTATCGTGGTAATCTATCTATATATTTCATTCATTTAAATATCATTTTCTATAAAATAATTCTATCTAGAATTTTCTATCTAGATATCAATCGCTTCTCATTATAATATATATATCTTCAAAATTTCTTCTTTTTATTTCATTTTCATTTAATCTCAAAAATATCATATATTATCCCTAGATTTTCTTCTATCATTTCATTATATTGATTCTGCATAAATTCTATATTCAATTCATTATAATAATTCCGTCATGAATAATTTCTATTATATCTCATTCATTTCATATTTATTTTCTTAGAATGATTCTATCTCGAATTTATGATATTCATATTAGTTTCATTCCATTATATCGATTATATCTAGAATAATCTATATTCATTTCATTTTCATGAAAATCATTCCGTCTAGAATTTCTTCTATTCATTTCATCTTATTTCATTTCTAATTATATGATTCAATCTACGATTATTTCTATGCATTTCATCTTCATTTTATGATAATAATTCTAATCAGAATTTCTTCTCTTCATGTTATCTTCATTCTATCTCAATGATATCGCAATTTTTTATCTAATAACGATTGCATCTTGAATTTCTTATATTCGTCTCTTCCTCATTTGATTAAAAAAATTCTATCTAGATCCTAGAATTTCTTATTAATTTTTCTCTTTCATGAGAATGATTCCGCCTGATAATCTTTGAATTTCGTCCTCATTTCCTTATTCATTTCATTTTCCTCAAATTCCTTTTATATACAATAACGTTCTTCTCTATAGAATCGTTCAATTCTAAAATTTTCTATTTCTTTCTTTAGCAACGATATTCAGATAATATCAATATAGAGAATCTTTCATTTCAGATATAGATCGAATCTATCATATTAATATAATCCGGATCAAAAATAAATCTATTAGATAATCTCTATGATATCAAAGAAAATCAGAGAAGATTTCGTTTTCTTTTTTTACAATGAATCTGATACGGAATTCTTTCATTCGTTTCGTATTCATTTTATTAGATAGATTACGTCCTCAAATTTTTTAATTTCATTTTATATATTATATAAATATCTTCTTTTTCTCGAGAATATTTATTATATTCTCTTCATGCTATCAAATCATTGCAATGATTCTATCGAGAATCTTTCCCATTCATTTCATTAATCTTAATTTCTCATATATATTTCATTTTCATTCTATCGCAATAATAATAGATTTCCGAAATTCTCCATTTATTTCGTCATCATTTCATTTCAATTTCTAGAAATAGAATATATTATATTAGAATTGATCCGCCAATTAATTCAACGAATATATCTATTTGAGAAAATCCATAACAAGAAATTCGATGATTTCATAATATATAAGATCATATCTGAAGCCCACTATAATCCATTGAACCATCAATATTTTAAATTTATATGAAGATATATCGCAGATTCTGAAAGATTTTAGATCTTCGCCCCGGATCTTCCCATTCCATCGAACGTCCGCGCAGACCGTCAAGGCGGGTATTTAATCGCGCGAGCCTCCATCCAGTCGGATCTTTCCGGCTCATTAATCTCTCTTAGGCTATCTGCGCGGCGGCTTCGGGGGGCGCATAAATCTCTCTAAATAGATATAGATATTATTTATCCGTCCCTGCGCGACGCGCTCCTCCAACCAACCGCGCCGAATCACGGAACTTTCATGATCGCACATGACCCTAGACGAATGCTCAATATATACGCCCGCCTATGACCAAAATTGATCAAACGAATAAATTCTGAAAGAATTTTGAATTCCGCCCCAAATCTCCCTCTAGCCGCCGCGCAGATAACCGAAAAAAGAGAAATAATTCGAACTCTCGAGAGATTTCAGATCGTGCGATCTCCGAATCCAGGTCAATCTCTCCTCCTCATATATCTATCTAGATTATCTACGCAGCATTTCAATCGAGCGCATCAATTCCCGTAGACAGATATGAAAAATCTGAAAAATATCAAAAAACTTTAAATTATTGTCCCGGGTCTATGAATTCTGCCGAATAATCGTAGAGATAATCAAAGAAATATAGAATCATATAAGAAAACAATCCAGAAATAAGTGTCTCCGAAATTTTACAGCTTCCAGGGAGTCCGTAGAGAGATATTTTTAATATGAAATAGAAATTCTAAGTTGCTCACGATCGAAATAATCATAAAAAGCTGTATCATAATATTGAAATTCGAATTTCATTGTAATAATTTCAATATATCAATTATATCTAGGAATATTGAATTCATATCATTTTAGTATATCCATTCCGCCTAAGATTTCCTATTTTCATAATCTTCATTTCATTAAAATATTTCTATCTATAGATTCTGACCCTATCTATAATATTTCGGAGAATTTAAAAAATAGATAGGTCATCTGTCAGATATAGTCGCAGGAAAACGTTGAATAATGTCTCGCGCCTCTACGATTTAGGGTCTAGGGCTTCATGATTGGAGGTTCAGGGCTTGGATTTATTAGTATTTATAGCTTTGCAGCAAAATCTGTACGCCCCAATTGGAAGCCTTCCAGAATCGATATGACAACCAGCTCTAAGCCTGTGCTGTTTTTGTTTTATCCGGCCGGCATGTCGAAGAGCAGCTCGTCCACTAACGTCTCGAGGACATCCCGTCCTGAACGAGGGGAGACAAAGCCCAAACTGCAATATATGTATATATAACCACAATATAACCCCGATATACTATAGTAGTTCTTTTCCATTATCCCAATATATCCCTAAAACCCCAATATACCCGCATCTCTTCCCAAAAGCTGGCTTGGTCTCTGTGGCGAGGCAGCAATGATGACTAAGCAGGAACAAGCTGCTCCTGGTGAATGGCTTTCTGGGGCAAAGGCTGGCAATAAAGTCGAAGCCGCGGCCAATGGTGTAGAAGACGTCGTCAAACTCAACAGGATACCTGAGCATGTACCAGTTACCTGTTGCAGCTTCAGGTCTCTAGGGCCTTCAGCAGCGATTCATATTGGACCTCGCTTAATTTCTGCGATCACCCCCTAACACTTTCAGGATATGAGTCCTCGATTGAAGGGGATGATCTGGACTCTGCTAAGGCCGCAGATCCGAAAAGAAATGAAGAGGACCTTAACATGGGCAATTCTTGCAATTAGTTTCAAAACACATCATAGAGCACCACAATACCAAATCAATGCCTTCTCAGGAGGTTGCACTTTGATGGCACCCAGTAGCATATGGCAGTACAGCTACTGCTACCGTGGCTGCTGCTGCTGTTGCGTTGCAGGTTGTACTAGCTACAGTACTACTCTTGGCACCAGTGTGAGTACTAGTAGTACGAGAAGCTGTCAGGCGCAAAAAACGTGATGCAAAGGACGAAGCAGCATGACCGCAGCAACGAGCAGAATAACAAGAAATCTCGTTTTCCGTTGATTGTGAAAACTCCTCTCCAAAACATGTAAGCTTCCGCGTTTTTTTTGGAGCGCTCATTTTGAGAAACTTAGATGTTTCAATCAAATGATTGTTTTGAATCATATGTACTAGCCATGTTACTATGTGAGCACAGGGGATTCTGAAACAAAGGCGTCATGCTCCTGCAGCTTCGCTCTGAGTGCCGCACTGGCCCCAGCGAAGTCCACATGCAGCTAAAATCTGCTCGGTCTCGCAGGTCACTGTCCGCCCAGGCCCAACCTGCACCAATTTTCGGTGAAATAGTAGCTTCCGAGAATGATGAGCTTGTGACCTGATCCCTATCCCCCACAGGTCGTCCACCAATTTGACCTCACCGAAGCCCTTGGCGCTAATTTTTTTCCCTGCGCAGCTCTGCCACAGCCCAGTCGAGACCCAGATCCATCTGCGTGAATCTGCTGTCCTGAGACAGGTCGAGTTCTAACAACATTGCAAGAGGGAGCAGGAAGAAAGTATGTTTGTGATGGTCTAACAACCCTCAGGATCAAAGGGCTGAAAATAGCAGGTGTAGCCTTAACGGCAACAGCGCCACGAGCAGCAAAGATTGTGGCAAAAGAAGTAGTAGAGCTCACAACGCTCGGAAACGCTGGGAACTTAAGAAGGGAATCGGCATGCTGCAAAAAGCGCAAAGAAGCCAGCCCTTGCAGCCCAGCCAATTATGGCCTGATCCAATTCCTTGGAGTGCTTTCGCTCTTCGCGCTCGCCACTCTCTTCGAAGGCGCGGACATAGTGCTGCGCTCGCCTATGGCGGTTCCACACTCATGCCTTACTAGGTCTGAAAGCGCTGCAGCGCGAGGACAAAATGCATTCAAGGCACAGGATGTGTACAGGGATTGCGGGAACCTTGGCTGCACGAGTGCAGAGCCTGAACTGCGCCGTCTGCAAAATGGAGTTCCTCAAACAAAAGTTGAGGTCCTGGCATTTCCCACGTGGGACTTGTTGAAGATGACCCTTAGCTGGCAATAATTTCGTTGGCTTCCTGCTATGACTTCACTGAACCCTTCAAGCAGATTCAACGTCCAATTTGCTCGCCTTGACGAGCAGTGCAGTAAGCAGCCCAACCAAGCCCTACGCTGCCACATGTGAGTTTCCCAAAAATTGAGGTCTCTTTTTGAAAGCCCCCTATAATATCAATACCGTGGATGGTACATCCTGGGTACATGAGGATGACCTCTTGTTTTGTAATACCCACCCATCCATCATGAACGTCCAGGGACGGCATGTTGGGAAGGATCAAGTCAACCGCAGTTGTCCGCATGACGGGCACCTTCGGCATGTCAAAAGCACTCGAAAAAGAAACAAAGCACACAAGCGTGGGTTTCCATAGCTTCCACAGATAATATGTACCAAAGAGCTATAATCCGTATTGTAGGAACCACCGAAAATGGACCCGTACTTTTTGGAAACCACCAAGACGCAACATGAAGTGGCTGAGGTTGCTGCCCAGCTCACATCTCCTAGGCTGCAGCAGAACCCTACTGTGACAGCAGACCAATTCGTCCCATTTGTCAAAAATCCAAATCCAAACCTCAACAATCCTGTACTTGCCTGAATTCAAGGCTCGCATGGGGTTATCCACGGATAGTTGGAGAGGCTCGCATAGGCGGAACTGGCTGAAGACTGGTGGACGCAATCCCGAAGAAGCCTTGCACGACATTTTAGGTTGCTTCTACATTTCACGCTGACAACTCCTAGATAGCCGGACATACACCCAAATTCAGCAACTATGGCAGACTACCTCCGTGGCAGTTGAGACTGGGCGGCCAAAATATGACTCTAGAGAGATGGTAGGATTTCAGAACCCACAAACATGCCCAAAGGAGCCCTATATACACCCACCAAAAAACACAGCACACACCCTATTTCACATGAAGGCAGAGGGGATAAAAGTCTGGAGTTGGAGAGCCTTGAATTATTTCTACTATTATCAGTCCCATTCTTCTTGCTATTCTCATTGCTGTTCCTGTCACTGTTGTTATCCCTGTTTCTATTTCTAATATCCTTGCTAGTATTCATATCATTACTACTGCTGCTATTCCCATTTTCCTTTTATTATGATTGCTAGTATTACTTTACTTGATACTGCTGCTACTACAGTTTTTCCCCACCCCCGCAGTGGGGTTGTTAGATGTTAAAAATCTATGTTGTCCCCGCCCTCCGCGAGGAGCCTGGCTGCAGTGCTCAATGGCAACGGATCCCTGCAGTGCCCAACCGCAAAGTATCCCGGCAGAATATCCCTGCAGTGCCCAACCAACAAGTCTCCCAGCAATGCGCAACTACCAACTACCTCTGCAGTGCGCAGCCGCAGAATACTCCTGCAGTGCAGAGACGCAGAGCATCCTGCAGTGCCCAACCGCAGAGTATCCCTGCAGCGCCCAACAGCAGAGTATCCCTGCAGTGCCCAACCCACAGTATCCCTGCAGTGCCCATGGCAACG
>CAJNIZ010024380.1:2160-15950 GCA_905231905.1 Symbiodinium pilosum | reverse complement strand
TGCAGTGCTGCAAGGAAGACAGTTTGGGGGGGCAGGGAAACATTACATTTCTTATACAATAACGGCTTTAGGGTGGGGATGCTCGAAGTAAATAATGTTTCTATTATTCTTGCTACTACTGTTATTCCTAATTTTTCATTTCCATTATTACTGCCCATCCCCTTCCCTTCCCAGCCAACCAGTTGCCATGCGAGGAGCCGCGATGGTGTCTGCAAGCTGGGCTCCCTTCAGATACAGTGGCAGCTGCGGCAGAAAGGTAGTAGTGGCTACAAGTAGCATAACAACCGAAAAAGACCAAGAGTCATGGCCTCTTCGTCTTGCCCACCACAGTGCCGCCGCAAGACTTGAAATGCTGGTGGCCTTGGAATTGTCAAGTACTCGCAGAGCACACAGCAGGTTAACAGTGTTCACGGGTCTCAACCAGGACTTCCATTGCAGCACCCCATTCCTGGGCTAGGGGACGATCTCAATCTACACCCTGCAAAACCACGTAAACCAGCCATCCCCAAAACCATCCCCAAACCCAAAGCCATCGTAAACATTAAGACCTAATCCCGTGAAGTTTCTCAACTGCACTACATACAGATGTATGATCGAATCTCACGGATACATTCTTCGCGTAGTTGGAACATGAGGGATACAGGGCAAATACTCTTGTTCCTCCAGCCAACCACACCCTGCGCTGAGGTTGCGACGCCTGAGCCAGGAAGCGCCGGAGCATCCCAGGATGCGGATCGAGGTCGGAGTGGAGGAACTTGTCCAGGCCCCGCAGGAACACGAACCTCTTGAAGCGAAGGGTTGAGGAGGCCATTTAGGTAGACGCCCATGCATGTAGACTCCGTCTGAGGGGTCCTTGTTTTGTGTTTATGGTTGGGGCAACCAAAACCTGCATTTAATCCTTATGTAAACACAGCTGCCATTTCATGTTCCAATTTCTTTTCCATGTGATTTTCCATTATAAGCTCTTGGGCCATATTCCTCCCAGTATACCAAGGCCGGTGCCACTCGAAGCCGGCGCTCCGAGCAAGTGCCAGGCAGTGGTTGGCTGCCAGAGACTCTACCTCAGATTTAAGTCCAAACTTCAAGTCTGCCATCATGGGGCCAAAATATGCAACAATGATATAGCTGCCAAAGTATGCGGACATCAAAAACATCTAAGAAAGGGCCTATAGGCCCTATAGCCATTGCGAAAGTCTTTAGTAGGACAGGAGGTCTGAGCTTCATCAGGCAAGGCTCGCACACAGGAGCGTTAAAGGAATTCCAGATGATGGCGTTCAGCTCCGCCACTCGCCTGGCCGGTGGCTCCATTTACTGGTGGTTACCCTCTCCCCCTAGTATTAATCCCCCCCACCTAATACTGAGTACTCCCCAATATACTGTGATATAACACAAAGGGGAAGATTCAATATTAGGGGTGGGGGGGGTTGGGGGTTTAATATCGGGGGGAGAGGGTAAGCGAATGGATGAATGTATCCCTGTCGTCCCTATGTAAGCTCTGATGCTTGTCCCTGTATCCTTTGCCGTCCAATCCTACGGACCACCAGAGTCCAGTGGCTGGTGTCAACAGTTCTCTTTCCCCAAACCGCTGGGAAATTGGGAAAACACAAACGTCCTGCATGTCGAAAACGTCGGCCTGCCAAACTTCTTGTGGACATCCTTGACCTTCGCGCGCGGATCGACAGCTGGGTAAAAACCAGACTACCGCCCAGAAATCACAATCATGGGAAAAACTAAAGCAGAAATAATGTTCACACTTATAACCCAGAAGAGGTATCAGGGGCTCAAGATAATCTACTGCGCATTCTACTGCAAACATTTTCTTGACGCAAGCAAGTTCGCCCCAGAACAGCAGACGCAGAGGGGATCCCCAATCACGAACCGGTGATCTCCCCCGTATACTGAACCCGCCTACCCCCGCAACCCTGCATAGCACCAGTATAATACCATCACATATGAAGGGTCATATTCATATTCAAGTTGCCTCTTGGGATAGTTTACTTACGTAAGCCCCTACATTATCACACCATGTATTTGTAAAATGCTGCACAGGGAGCCGACTGGCAAGCTATCAGCTGTATATCACCAGCACCATCCAAAAGCACACCATCTCCAGCAGTTCAAGTGTGGGGGTGTATACAAGGACTATATTTGCTTATGTGAGGTAATGGGGTTATGGGTCCTTTCCAGGGGTCCCTCCTAAGAGCGCTTGACACCAACTCCACCAGTTCAAATGCGCCACGTACGTCAATCGCCCCTGATGCAGAAGATGTCCTGCAGGCATGTCCTGCCATGCCAAGTCAAATTCTTGCACTGGGTTCAGCTGCCTTTTAGAATGCAACAAAAAAGCAGTCAGAAGCAATTGACTTGCTAGTATCTGCCTCAGACAGGAGGAGCTCGACCGAACCATCCATATCAGGTATGAAGACATGGTCCGCTCCCATCATTCCTGAGGTGCAGAGACATCCATGAAGGAAATAACTTTTGTCCCAGTTTCATTTATTTTTTTGTTTTCTTTTCCATCTGATTCTCCGCTATTAGGGGTCGACCTCTAAGGTTGGCCAAGCTGCCGTGGTAAGCCAACCAGTCGGCCGTAAGCTGCGTGATTTTGGCCGCTTCGATGGTCGGTCGCAGGCACAATGCAATGCCTCTTGCGCTGGCCTCCTGTGCGGGAAGCCCTCCCTATATACACCCAGACCCCTGGGAGGATCTAAAAAGTAGATCCCCTATATAGACCCACTATAACCCCTATATAATCCTTATATAATTTCCCATATGGTTCTAGGGGATCTAATTTTTAGATCCCGTTGGGGGTATGTACACCGCCATGGCTGGAGCCCTCCCTGCAAAAAACTGAGCAGTTCGCAGGCCGCGGATAAGGGCAAATCTGCAGCTGAAGGGGTGTTTTGAATACACCTCAGCTGAACGGTTTCTACCTCAGAATAATAAGGGTAATATAGGGGTAATATAGTAATATAGGGGGATATGGGGACTATATAGGGATAATGGAAAAGAACATGGAAACTACTATTTAGGGTTATGACCGTCTAGATGGAAAGCCGCACCCTCCTTCTGCCAACAAAAAGCCGTCAAGCTCCCGAACCACCAGGCGCCAACCTGGGGCTTAGGGTTTAGGGCTTTCAAGCCACTTTCTATTCTTACTGGTGGTTACTTTGGAATTGAGGGAATATTTGGGGTATACCTAATAGGGTCATATAGGGAGAATGGAAAAGAGTATGGAAACTACTATTTAGGTTTTGGGGTGTATGGTTAGTAGGGAATCAGGGAATACATTATATGGGAAGTATATGAGGATGAATTTCCCGTAGGCCCTACTAACCACCAGTAAGATCAGGTGAACATCTGTTTTTAGCTTTAGACCAATGGCCCTCTGTATCAACCCCATATAAACCCTGTTTTCATTTCTTTTTCCATTTGAAACTCCACCATTGGGGCTAATATTCCTAAACCCTATGTAATCACCCATACAAAGCCCTATGTCTATCATTGCCCCACGTAACCCCCCATATATATCATACATGTATACATACCCATGTGATCCTAGGACCCTGGCCTTTCTGCCTCTGGGAGCCACCAAGCCAAGCCGGAAGCACGCTGAATGGGAATCTGCATCTGATCACCTGGAAGCATGCTGTGCCAAGTACAGCTAGACACCATTGTTATTATTACTGTTTTTTTATCGGACCTTTTCTCCAGGTTTGCTTTGGGTTTCAGGGTTTAGGTTGGGCACTGCCCCCACCTTGTAACAGTCTATATGAGGGGTTTATAATGAGGGCTATATATGAATATATTATAGATAAGATATTAGTTACAGAGTGGGGGCAGTACCCAAGCATTACTGGGCATATTTTATGGTTCTTAACTTAGGTTATCATAATATTTATATGTTGCAAATGTGGTTTCCCTCGTAGCAACTTACTTTCAGAAAGGCAGCTGAATTTAAGCAAGTGCCTCAATAGAAACCCAGATTGCATACCTATTGAGGCTGGATGCAATCCTGACACTGATCCCACATGAGAGTCACATGTCTTGTGCCATGGTATGAGTTCGGACCTGCTGACAAGGAGCCGTCTGCAGCGTAGGCTCTGTGATGTGGCCAGATGCAGTTGCTGCTGTTACATGATACCTGAAGTCATACGAACAATCAAAACTTTGAACGTCGTACGAATTCTCCCATAGCTCCGGTCTCCAAGTACCACGCCTAGACTACAAGGAATCAGGACTTCAAGTCAACCTGAAATGCACATCAAAAGGCTCAGTACCATCTCCCAGTGGGGTTGAGCATGCAAAGCGCAAGTAGTGCGAAGCCTTTAGGGCACATTGCCAAGGCAAGCAATCATGTAATGCTGGCATGGTTGTCAATGTTGTCAGCAAGTCGCTTGAAACATGATGCACAAATTGCTTGGGAAGGCGCCTCCCACGTTGCACACTGCTCTCTGCAGGCAATAACCTCACCTTGGGCACGCAGGGTCAGCCGGTAGATAGAAGCCAAGTACAACAAGTGCAAGGAAGGTACCCGCCTGAGACATGCTCGTGGTTCTACTACAGGCAAAGCTGTCACCGAGTTGCAAGGAGCCAGCTTGCTGGGAGCTTGTAATTCCGTGACCTCAGAAGAATGGACCCAGCAACAATCCCAAACCATTATCTTGTCGCCAGACAGGCTCAGGCACGAACTTGCAGATGCAGCTCAACCTCTACGCCACAGCCTCCCAAGTCCTCCCACAGAGTAGTTTCAGGACTCTGTTCTCTCAACCCTGAGCCGTGTAGAACATCGGTAGCACATGGCGGTCAGAAAAGACTGTAAAACAGCAGATCTACAACGAAAGTTTCGTTCCGTCCTGAACAGTTGCAGCGAAGATACTGGCTTCAAGCCTCCCTGGCACCACCTGCAGCCACGTCATCTTATAACCCACAGGGACAAGCCCTAATATCATGCATGTGTGATGACTTCCTATAATCAAAGGGTCACAGGAGTCACAGGACACCAGCGTAATCTTGGGTTGAAGGGCCAGGGCTAGGCTTGTCTATCACAAAACTGCTGCTGAATGTGCCGACCCGTGCCAGGCAAATAGTGGGAATGTTGCTGATGCTGGTGTGCGAGGCCCAAGTGGACCCTTCTTGGGATATCCTTGAACAGCATGACCGCTGCATGCGGGGGTCTCCCTGCTTTTCCTTGTAAAGACACCTGCAGAGATTGTCTATGCAAGGTCAACAATTGCATCGAAAGCAAAACAGTCTCTTCAGGTTGCCAAGACGGTCCCTATGTATCCTCCCCTTTCACCTAAGCAACCCTTGGTAGTGATTTGGGACGGGATGGTAATACAGACCATCAGGTTGCTTCGCGCATTGAATGGACAAATAAAACTTAAAGGATGATGGACGTCTGAACGTATGGCGAACTCATCCACGCCCAATTGCTTCGTCTTTTGTACTCCACAAGCCAGCACAACCATCATGGGTACTCTGTTTGATTTGATTTGATCTCTAGGCACCTCGTTTTTCTCTGAACATCATTCCCTCAAAATCACGTAATGCATACTGTGATTCATAATATGCCAAAGACTTATCAGTCACTTATACCCTTTTGAATGCTCAGATGACGAACGACTCAGAGCGCCTCCATAATTTCGGCATAGCCATCCGCAGGTGCCAAATCTGATCCAAAGGGACAAAGTGCTGCAGCAAGGTATTCCTGAGACTGCTGGCAAGGGCGTTCAGGGCTTCAAGCTAGTTTAGGAACCGGGTCAGCCTAAAAATTGCGGGGCATGCGAGCTTTACTACTACGGCCCCTTCTCATAAAAGCGTCCTTATACTCCCTATAGTTACCATTTTCTTTTCCAGTATAACCCCAATAGAACTATAATATTACCGCAATGGGTTCCTATATCCCCTATATACTGTTTCAGAACTTAACTTGGACTGCGGGGATGCTTCAGAACGGCTGTCGAGGTTGAGGTTGGAAAGCCCAGCGGGATGCCCGTCCTACTCGCAATGAGGCCCACGCCCCGCTCATAACGAAACGCAAAGCAGGTGTGCCAGCAAAGGAAGGGCAAGATTTATCCTAGCCACAATGTGCGTGACAAACGTCGTGGTCAGCAGGTGCCGCGACCGAGTCTCATGCCAATACACCACTGCTGCACATGAAAAATCAAGGATTCTAGTCGTTATCACTATAATACATTATAATACACTATAAGCTGGCATCCACTGCAGCCACGCATCTTTGGGAAGTGCCTGCCTGCACGGGGACCAGGGCTTCACCTTGAGCGTGTGAGGACGCCGTATATGCCTCCGAGCGCTCAAGCCATAATTAAAGGAGCTGCCTATCAAGCTAAGCTGCCGCAGCCAGGCCTCCCCAGAGCATACTTCAGAGCATACCACCACGAGGATTGCGAAGGCACTAGGAGCTCCAACAGGCTCTTCGCAGGAGGCAGGCCCCTCAAAATGCATCGCCATCCAGGAGCCCCGTGCTTCATGCCGCATTCGTAAAGCTGTGTGGAACTTTTTGGCCACTGAACGGGTCCGTCGCAAGCCGGCAGCCGCAATTGGTCACAGCCGAAGGTCCAGGGATTGTCCCGACAATACTGCTGATAGTCAGGGACTACACCACCCCCGGGACAAAGCATGTCTGACAGCTGTGCTAGTGCCTCGAGAAAGAGTAGGTGCCATGCTCGTGAGGTTGAGGTTTCGGGCAGCATGAGATGCGGCTGTAGAATCAGCTGCAGCTCCCAGGAAAAGGGTGTATGAAGCATCTGAATGGGCCTGGCTAGAACCTTCGGGATGTCGCCATGCCAGTCTCTCTGAAAAGTCAAGATGCAGTGAACTATCCGGCTCACAGCAATAGCGATTGGACAGCGGTCTTGATCAGCATGGGATGTCCATCTCAAGTGGTTGAAGTTATCTGAAGCTGAAGCCTGATAACTCAACAATCTGGAGGTAGTCTCCCAAACGCCCTGCCAGGTTGGAGAGTCACAGTCCCAGCGCGCAGGGCTAATAGTGCCATTAAAGCTAGCTGAGTCGAATACACCTATCCACGGGCCCCAGCGTCGTAGGTCCATCGATCTGCAGTCATCTAGCTTGAGCACAAGAAGCGCGCAGCAAGTAGCTTAGCACAAAACAGGCCAAAGATGAGGTGTTTGTGAACGCTTCTCTCAGGTGTAGCTCACACAGGAACTCGGCATGCGGAGATCTGTTCAACTAGCAGGACTTTGGAATAGCAAGCAATGCTAGCTACAAAGCTTACAGGCTTCTCATACTCTCCCCAAATCCATTGGCTATCGTGCTTCTGCTCCGTCACGCTAGAATGCATGAAATCAGGACAAGGTTTTGACGTATCCTACGTATAATTGGAGCCCCTCAAAGACTTTACTGACTCAAAAGTTTCAATGGTCGCCCCCTTCGCCAGCAACCTGTGCTTGTCTTCTAAGGCGAGGCTTCGGACTACTGCAAGTTCCTCCGGGTCCCATCAAACCGCAGAATGCAGCCAACCCTCTGAAAACAGTCTGCAGGCACAAGCGCCTAAGATGTTGTGCTCCAGCATATGTGTTCAAAGCCCTGCTCATTTTCGGGACCCAATTAGGTTATAAAGACAAGCATGTGCGCTGGTTGCCGATGCAAGGGGACTTCTAGGCCCTAGGCCACAGGTGCGTTCTTTCCCGATGGCATCTTCCAGCCTTGTGGCACGCAGGCAAGGCGATGACGGCAGCGTCCGCTGGAAGAAGGATCCCTGCCTCTGCTGCAGTACTGGACCTCTAAAGCATGAAACAAGTGGATGGCTCGTTAGGTACCTGAGCTACTCCCTCTATTGTGGTATGGAAGTTCAATCGCATCTCTCATTGCAACCGGTCCGTCGTCAGAAGTGCCAAATACAACAATAGTCAAGAGTCGTGCTGTTGCGTGACCTACACAGTGCACCCGCTGCAAGAAACCAGGGTTGCGCTCGGCAGCATGTGACTTTGTGTCCCAGAAGCTTGAGATCAGCTCATTGAACGTCCAACAACAAGGGGCAGCGTGTGCAGGTACATGTGGCTGCCAGCCCGCATGAATGTGCAGGTTACCTCGCGTTGGCACTGAAGGTATGACGCTGAGATAGTGCATGCATGCTGAATATCAGCATAGCAGCCACCGTGACCAGTCCTTCGCCCAATGAATCAAAACTGCCCCTGTCTGCAATCTGCATTTCCACCCGTGTATGACTACTTAGCGATGTGCACAAAGTGCAGGCGCAGGTTGTTGAAAGGGCAGCGATCACTTTGCAGGTCTTAGAGCCACCGTCAACTTCATGGTTTTTGGTACAGTAGGAAGACATTCCGATTCCCGTACCTTCGCGCAACGCACCAAGTCAAATCGCCAAAGAAGCATTACGAGACAGGTTTACGCCGACCTTTTGCCTGCGTAAGAAACGCTCCACATCAGTTGCACGCGCGTTGTTCCCTCCAAACGCCCCCGCGTTCTCAGGTTGGAGCAGCTGGCACTAGGGCAGTGGCAAGCAGCGTGGCACCCATGGAAGCGACGAAAAGCGAAGTGGAGGCCATGAGCCGTGCCTGGGAGGTTTCAACAATCTAAGGCCTGCTTACCTTTACTGCTCAGAAAGGCCAATGAATGCTCAGTGCTTAGAAGAATTCACCAGAACTAGAAGTGTTAGCGAGTTATGTGTTACTTCCAAAGGGCATGGGGCACACTCATGCCTGCATACCACTCGTGAAAAGGTCCAGAAGAGAAGCATTGCAGTCCCTGCTCCCCTGGGACATACATGTGCAGACTGCAACTAAGCCTAAGGTTTAGGGTAGCCTACTGAAATTTCTGCAGGACTGTTTGGGACAGAGCGGAAGCAGTTTTTGGATTCAAGCGGCCCTCACTCCCCTTGCTGGCGCCTGTTCCGCAAGGGTCTGCTTTGCAAAGTCCAGCTCCGAGAAACCCAACCTTCGGCAGCGAGGCAGATTCACAAAACTGGGCAACAAAAAGGTGTAGCCAAGATATGGCCACCACTTTTTGGAATGACATCCCTTCAAATGATCCCGAGTTTTTCATAGACCACCCTGGATGGACCCAAAAATCTGGGGATTCTGGGAGACCTCTGAACGGATGAGGGCGAGGATGATATCCTCATCTGCTGTGCCAGGTGATACGGCATCCCGACGTCCGATCTTTTTAGCTAGGTCTGGCCCGGCTCTGGTCCTGATTTGGAGGTTTCCCGAAATTAGGGGTACCTTTTTTGGGGATCCCTATAATAAGGACTATAATATATTGGGGTCTATATTGGGGGCACCCTAAACTGCCATTTGGAGACGGGAGCTATGGTTTGGGGAGCAATCACGAGCAAATCGCGCCCTCGCATGGAACATCCTCGCATTCCGGGCCGAAATGGCCCTGTTGTGTAGCGTGCTCGTAAATTTTGGATTTGGAGTGCTGCTTCCGGGTTCTGATCATATGATGGCAATAATTCCCGCCCAAATGTGCAGCATTGCCAATGTAAGCTCTAAAATGCGCTGTTGTGTGGAGCTGTCTAGACAAATATGCGCGTGTCCTCAGACATGCATGGTCTAATTGCCGTCATGCATGGTAACGGACCAATATCAGCTGGAATCTTTACATGCCTGCGCTTAATTGTCTGGCTGCAAATGCCAAACAACGGCGTAAGGATTTCTCCTGCCCCGGAAGGAAGTAGGGGGAGGGTCTCGTACCTTCCTGTAAGGAAGTCTTGATTCCTGCATCGTCCCAGCGGACACTCCTACTGCAGTAGCAGGACGGACAGAACAATAGAATGACAACAGCTTAGAATGCCATGCAGGCTTGACCCAGCTAAAGCTTGGAATGGAACTTGCCAAGCAAAATGAACACAAAGGCTTTTGCTGAGTTTGGCGAGGATCTTGCCAAGCATTGCAAGCGTTTTAAACCAATGGCGGAGGGTAAGTGGCCACCTCAAAAAGGACGACTGCTGGAACATGAGGGCTTTTTCACGATTTGCAAGCCATCGTGTTTGCCTTGAAGCAGGAGACTTCCCCCGCCGCCCCCCCACGAAACGTGTGAAACGAGAATATGCAGGTTCTTGCTAGGTTGACATAAGATTTGCCGGCTTTTCTCTTTATCATGTCTGAAGATGGTGCAGCATCCAGTGCTTCAAACAATCTTGGGATTTGCTTAAAGGGGGCAGGCTCATTGCAAAACGTGGATGAGGATGAAGACATGCAGGTTTTATTAGGTTTTTGCTACATTTAAACAGTACTTGACAACCTGCTTGCTTGCCCCAGAAGATAGTGAGGCCAGTTGGAGGAGTGCACCTACCCCGCTTGCAGAATATTGATGGGGACAAGAGCGTGTATTCCACGTCAAGCTTCATGGGGCTCGCCAACCATCGTTTTGACAGTTGTTCTACTGCAATTGTGACGGGGTTGGGGGTACGCAGTCCCATTTGCAAAGCTCACCCCTACCTGCAAGACATGAACAAGACAAGGCAAAGTAGCTTCTTGCTAAGTTTGAGAGGATTTGCCAGACGTTGCGTTTTCTTTCACACGTTCGCGGGGTGTTTAGGAGGGGCCCAGCAGCTTTTTGCGAATGTTTGCTTTGAAGCAATGGGGGGGGGTCGGGGGGTCGAGGGGGTCGGGGTGCGCAGACCCTCCCATATGTGCAGAAATGAGAACATGCCGGTCCCTGGAGGTTCTTCAAAGAATTTTTGGTAGGAGTTGGCAGCAAGCATCTGCTTTTCAGCATCCCGTGAGCTTGGCCAGCTACTTTGGCAGCTTCTATCTCACCAACAAAATCACGCATGAGAAGACTCGCTAAATGGTGGGACTACCATTTTGGGTGTCCCCATAATATGAGACCATTAAATGGTTGGCTCTGGACCAGGGTAGCTGAAGGCCAAGGCAAGGAGGACCCAAGCACCAGGACCACGGGCCCGGGGACCACACGACGAGAAGCACCATAGGATGAATGAGAACATGAGAGACCAAGGCTTGGGAGCAGAAATCCTAAGACTTGGGACCTAGGACCTCAGAAACGCTCTGCAAGAGGATTAAATATGAGCAGACTTAGATGCGACCATGCGAGGACGCAATCTGTCAAGCTTAAATGTAAAGAGGCGAATTATCAAGAGGGGACCTGGCGTATTACGAATCTACCTCATGCAGGGCCCTCTGGATGCTCAGTGCAGTCACACGTCCGTACCTCAAGCCCCCTTACACTCGCGTAAATCCCAGTGAGCGTTACGACCAGTCCTGCGTTGGCAGACGGTTGTGCCTTACTTGCCCAAATCTCCAAGCTACCGCAGCACATGCGTAAAGAACAAGAAGGCCATCATGTTGTTATTCATGTTTGAGTTTGGAGGTCTTGCAGACAGGAAAGCCAAACTCCTTACCACCCAACCCCGTTCCAGCCACGTGCGAGGCTTTCTGATAATGCAAGCTGGCAAAGTCCACATTTCAATTATTCTCTCGTCTGCCAGTCTAAGCACCCCCCGAGGAACCCAAAGAATGAAAGCCTGCGCTTTGAAGCAGATGCCCTCAGCCACTCCAGCAATTCGTCTCGGTTCCGCACAGACCTGAATGAGGTGCTAAAGGCACCGAAAGGAGGGTCATACAACATGTTTTGAGGATTGTGGATCCGATTTGTCCTGCCTGTTCCTGTGTGGATGTGATCACACCGTCATCCAAGATCTATAATCACCCTTAAGTAGATAGAATATGGCGTATGTACGGATCTTATTATGATTTACCCAAAGCCATATTCTATCTGCTTAAGGGGGACTATCATCAGTTGAGATCGGGTTCTTGTTTCGGAACAAGGGAGCACCAGTTCTGAAGGCTGACGGCTTGAGAAAAGATCCAACCACGAATGGAACATGCCAAACAAGTCAAGCCAATAGCTGTGCGCTTTGATCATCGCTTCTTAATTTGGGTTCTGTAGGAATTTATCTCTATAGCGCTTATTAGGTTTAGGGTTGTTCTTGAGTACCTTGAAGATCCCTCTCTGTCCCTCCTATATCCCCCTACAATCCTGTGCATCCCTGGAACTCAAGGGCATCCTGCTTTTTAGAAATTCTCACGTGGTGGTCTCTCTGGCCTATACGCTACTTCCTGGGCACCCCTGGAGCCCGATGCTCCGCTCATATCCCCTTGGTTGCCACAGGCATCCTATTTTCAGAAACCCCTCCACGCTGCAGGAGATGAAGGCCACGGCCTGCGCTCGCGCCTTGACTTCTGAGATGATTTTTTAAAGCAAAGGGATCTCCAAAGGTATAAGCCATAAGCCAACCAGGGATTCCTTACACAAGGACGGGCATTCACTTAAATTTGCCGCTAGAGCGGTTGTTGCAGAAGCACGGCTACCGCATGGCGGTATTCTGTTGAAGGCACAGAGATCCCAGGGAGAAACCAGGCTTAGATTTGGACTGTTCAGGTTTTGCAAATTTGCGGGTGGCTGCCATCAAGGGTTTGGCGCAGGAAGGACAAAGTGAGCTTCATTTTCGTTCTCTTAGGGCGTACTGTATTCAAAAGCCAAGCCGCAGACCTGCCTTACAAAGGCAAAACCAGTAAAATCAACAGCTGCAAAAACAAAGCATGTCCTAATTCATCCGCCTGCTTCCTTCATAGCGAATTGCCGACTAAATCAAACATGACAACAGGAATCCTCCTTCATGGTTTCCAATCGAGATGCTTGATGGCTGCCAGGAGGAGGGGTGCTTCAGTCGCCATCCTCAGCTTAGGCTCCTACCTACAAAAGGCCTCAGCATCCGTATGCCGCTTCTGAGACTTATGGGTCTGGAACCTTAACAACAGTCCGAGATTCCTGATACAGCAGCCAAGAGCCTCTTGCACGTACCCCTCCTGCTACTCTGTAACAGAGTTCAGGCAATCCCCCTTTGAGAGCGCGGTCGTTTGAAGTGAATTCTCAATTGGACGAAGACTGCATTGCAACTAATGGAACAAGTGAGGGTTTACACCTATTTTGTTGACGCTACTGGAGTTCTGCATGACGCGTAACTGCGTTCGGGTTGAGGGCGGCAATGCTTTTGGCGAACCTTACGCTGTGACCTAAACAGTGCAGGGGGCTTCAAGCTTGCGAAGTTTTGATGCTGGGGCTGTCAGTCCTGCCCCCTATCAATCATCTTGACGCTGCAGTCATGGAAAACACTGCAAAGACTCACATGTATGTCTCGCCGTGTGAAGTCGAATGAGCTCAACGTCTGCCCCGGAAGCTCTCATCTGTCGTGCGCCCAATTTCAGGTGGAGGCTTTTTACCCGCGTGTCACTTCACATGCGGACAGTCGCTGAGGCTTGTGCGGGACCTTCAGCCTCGCGAGGGCGTGAACCTCGGAACAACATGTGTGGACACGCTCAACTATATTTGTGAATGCTGGTGCGCCTAGCCCGCAATGGTGCATGTCGCAAAACAATGCATCTTCAGCCAGTTTTGCTCCTGACTAAGGGCATGCGTCGGATCTCTAGGACACAGCGACGCTTTCTGTGAAGCCTTCAAAAAGTCACGCGCCACCTCACCTTGGTCCGTGTACACCCGAGCAAAGAATAAAAAGGTTGCCACACTTGCGAAACGGACCCGAAAGGATGTCACAGTTAAAAAACCTGAAAATCCAAGCACATGACACCGCTAGAGCATTGCAACACTTCTAGGCAAACCCATGAAGAGCCTTGACTTCATTCATGATCCTGATGATGCTGATAGTCACGGTATTTGCTGTCAGTGCTGCCTCTGGATTTGGCCCAGTCACAAGAAGGGCCAAGGCTTTCCAGTGATGACGGCCTGGGTGACAATGC
>CAJNIZ010024369.1:50544-81076 GCA_905231905.1 Symbiodinium pilosum | reverse complement strand
AGGGGTTGGAGGGGCTGGAGGGGGGGCTGGAGGGCTGGAGTGGAGGGGCTGGAGGTGGAGGGGCTGGAGGCTGGAGGAGGGCTAGGCGCATCGCGCTGGAACGCGGCGCTTGAGCCTCAGTGCCTGATTTCGACAGCACCCGCTCCGAACCAAACTCCTCCACTGGCGAACACCTTTCCACCGCCGCCCAACAACGGTAGCTGGTAGCGGTGCGACCACAGACCTCCGCAGTGCGCCTCCCCTGACCACGCCCACCTCCGAGCGAACGACGGGAAGGCCGCCCAAGAGGCGGTGAGGTTCTTACTTCACTAAAGCTGAAGCGGTCCCAAGACCTCCACTGATTGCGCCTCTGATGACCACATCCTCCGCCTGCAAGCTGTCGCCCCATCGGGCGGTAAGGTAAACTCATTCCACAGACCTCCGCTAAGTGCGGCTGCAATGACCAAGCACTCCACCAAAGCGACAGCGCCCGTGGGTTGGAGGGGGCTGGAGGGCTGGAGGGGCTGGAGGGCTGGAGGGCTGGAGGGCTGGAGGGCTGGAGGGCTGGAGGGCTGGAGGGCTGGAGGGTTGGAGGGCTGGAGGGTTGGAGGGCTGGAGCTGGAGGGCGGAGGGCTGCCAGGTCGACTATTTAAGAGCTGGCCCAAAACTTTTAAACATCCGGATTTAAACAGATCTTGTATACTACCTCTGTGAGCACCAGCCTTTGGCCGCCCTCCATATATCTAAAAGTAGGCACCGTATATGTATACATTTATATATTTGTACGTATATGAGCCATAGTCTAAACACTCCTAGTATCCCCCTTACTACCCCCTATGATACTCCCCTATATAATCTCCTACATAACCCTTTTCAGGAGTTTAGACTATAGCTCAGATAAAGGGCTTGTCCACACCTTGGGAAACCACTATATGTAGGGTTATACTGGGCTTAATCTGAGGGATTTAGACGGGCTTATATAGGGAGTGCATAGGGATGGGGGTCGGCAGAGGCTTGGAGTTCGTTAGCTACTATCCAACTCGATGGTTCCGTGCACCGGTTCGATATTCTGGGTTCTTTGTTTCTTCCCTTCAGTCCCTCTTTATTTGCGTTTATCTTGTTTGTTCTTGTTTGTCTGTACGTCTTTCTTTCTCTGTTTCCCTAATTCGTTCTTGCAATTTTCTTTATCGTTCTTTCTCAACCTCTGTCCTTATTGACTTCCCTGTTTCCATCCTTCCCTCTCTCTAGCCTTTCTCCTGCGCTCGCTTCCCAAAGCTTGTCCGCGCTCTTTTGCCTTGTGGCCCTTGAGTTGTGGTACTCCGGATCCTGCACGTGCAAAACTTGCAGCACGAACCTTATGGCTCTGGTTTAGGATAGACGGGGTCCCTGAACACAAAGCTTGGCTGCTCTTCAGTTACACGCCTTGCGCCTGACTATCCTAACAAGAAGTCCTTCTTACTGCTTGAAAAATGGCAGTGTTTCAGGAACCTAAACCCCAAACCCTACGCCCTAAACCCTGAACCCTGAACCTTCAATCTTAAACCTTCACCCTGGGCTTCCCAGGCCTCACATGGTTGAGCACAATGTCCACGATGAGGCACATACCTCGCTGGTGCAGCGTGGACGAGAGGCGAACGAGGTCGTCCTGTAAGGCGCGGTGAGGTTTTGTCTAGTTTAGGGTTTAGGCTTAGGCTTCAGGGTTTGGGGTTTAGGCGACCACGACATGTTGTGGTTGCGCTAAAGGTATTGCTACACTAGAAGCCCAAAGAAACAACTACAACCTAAACACCCAAGTTCAGCACATTCCAGCCATGTGAGCTCACACGTCTGAGCTCACAAGGATGTTTGCAATGCTATTTGCGAAAAAGCTTCGGCTCTTAACCTCTTAATCCTGCTCCCCTCGCTACTCTGCCAAATATCACCCAAATGCGAGTCATACATACATCTTCTGCCGGCTTTGAACCGGTGACGGCGCAAGCGCCCTGAGGAGAGGGGGTGACACCGCCTTCTAGCCGTCAGCACTCCAAAGTCAAAAACAAAGGTCTCAGAATTATGCGAGTTCTTAGTCTGCAGTGTCCTCCACCCAGCAGGACACTTGTATGACTTACTGTGAAGCCTACACACCTCAAAATGATGTTGGCAGTTATGCAGGCCCTGGTCTTAAATATACCTACAACTTCTCAGCCAGGGAAGCCATAGCCTACCATGATCGGCTTCAGAGTTTGGATGCTGGGAACCCCCACCCCAATTCTACTATTGGAGGGCTGGGGTCCTTGCAGGGGTGTGCTTCAGCGCTTCAGACGCCTCATACTTTGATGGTTTCCCGTCATCAAAACTGTTTGGATTACCCACTAACAGCTTGCCAAACCCTTGCCCCGACTTGCCCGTGACTTACCGCAAGCCGGCTGCTGCAGAGAGTCTGCCAGAGAACTCGGCAGTAAATGTGCAACAGGTGAGCCAGGCAACTGGAAGACCAGTTACCGCTTTCAAGGTTACTTGGTCAGCCCCAGCAACCGACCCAAAATGCAAAAGCCTGCATAGTTTGTCCAAGCCCCCGGTGTTGGGCGTTAGTGGCACAGCCCCTACCCTCTCGGGTCGGCAATATGCGTTGACGATGCTTGCCCGATGTGCTGCCCCACTTGAGACGCGGGGCAAGTTGGGTTTGTGTCAATGTGTACCGGATTTTCGCAGAGTCCATTGCTATCACCGTATAAGTCAGAAGCCTGTCTCTTTGCTTAGGCACGTACATCAACCGTCAAACCATGCAAACGTTCACTGCAGCAGTTTGGCCACTGACCTTTTCACGGTACAGCCGGGCCACCAGCAGCCACTGATTCCCCAATCGGCAGGCGGCCGGTAGCATCTCGCTATAACACCCTTCCAGAAGCAGGGCTGTGCTACATGCTCATTCATGTGGGCCCGTCCTGCGTTCCGAAATGTGGGTTTATGCGGAACAAGTTCGTGGCATCATAGCCCATGAACCTGCCAAGTCAATTCAAGTTGAGATTGCGGGTTGGGGCCATAGGATTCAAGTCTGGAAAGGTACGCAAGGGTCCAGATTTGTGGGCTCAGCCCGGAAGCCCTGAACCATCACACATCAGAAATCATCACTGATCACGTGTCCAGGATCAACGATTGTCAGGGCTCGGCTACGGTTTCAAATATCCGGAGAAGTCAAAGTTGCAACTTCAACGAAGACTAAACGAGAACACACTTCCACCAGTCACGGCAATTGAACGCAGCAATGCGCAAACAGTTCTGGTTCATGAGAAACTCACAAAGAATCAGTGGAACATGGAGTAACGAAGATGTTAGGCAAAGGAATTCTGAAGAGACGTTTTGGCCAGTCAGCGGGTAACTCTCCATGGGAACGTGCCATTTCTTGGCACGAAGGTTGCGCAGTGCCAGAAACTGTCCACGTGTAATCCACACTGTGATAGAAAACGATCAAGGCACCTGTGATAACAGCAGAGTTCGCGAGAATTAGTTTCAGGCTTAAGAAAGTGGTGCCCCGGTAGATATATTGGGGTCATATTGGGAAAATGGAAAATAAAATGGAAACTACTATAGTATATTGGGGTTATATTGGGATAATGGAAAATAAAAAGGAAACTACGATACTATAATGGTGTATATCGGGATAACAGAAAACAAAATGGAAACTACGATACTATAATGGTGTATATCGGGATCACAGAAAACAAAATGGAAACTACGATACTATAATGGGGTATATATTGGGATACTAGAAAATAAAATGGAAACTACGATAGTATAATGGTGTATATATTGAGGGTATAGGTTGGAGATCTGACTGCTGCGTACCATGAAAAATCCTAACCAGGCTTCTCAACATGGAAAACCCAACTCTCAGCATTGCCTCTGCAACCCTAACTCTATCCTCCCATAGAAAAAAAGCCTCAACCCTCAAGCCGTTATGCCTACCCAAGCTATAGACTTTGGACTCTAGACGTTGTCAAGAGCCTCCGAGTCCAACACCCTGCATCCGAGAAGCCCTGTACCCTAAACATGTGGGTTGTTCTCATCAAAATTATTGGCCCCATTTACCCGGTATATGTTATGTTTTTTATATACGGCACCTAACAGGTAGGGGTACGAAAACGGGACCCTAATTTTGGGAACTGCCCATGTAACAGACCCTCAACCCCGTAAGAAAGCGTACAACCGGAACTTCAAGCCCTGGACGAACCTACGAACTGAATACCATAAAGCCTGGACCGACGCACAAGCAAAGGCCGTCAACTAGAACCCTGCCAACATCTGCGCCACTACACAAATGCTGCGACCGAGACCCTTGAGAGTCAACGGGCGGAGTGATCCAGAGGCAGTCGAATCCCATGCCCTGTCCGCTTTACTGGCAGAGTTAGGGCTTAGAGTTCTGGGTTAACGCTTTAAGGGTACGTGGTCTATAGGATTTGGGGTTTGGCCGTTTGAGGGTCAGGGTTGGTGAGACTCTGGGCCTCAGAGGTTTGCCAAGCATCAGAGCCCTAAGGCCCTACTGGGTTCCAGCAAAGTCTAGCCTGTGGGTGTTGGATTTTACTACAATTTAGAAACTGCATCGCATGGAAAGTCTTATGCCTGATGAGAGGCACCAGGAGATGTAGCAGGCATGCCTCTTCGGGGGCCATTTTCTTTTTCTGAAGCTGCACCAATGGTTAAGTGTTTCCCAGGCTTTCCTGCCGCTTCCACTTGTGTATCACATGTTCATGTACAGCCCCTACCGCCGCGCGACTGTTGAAAATAGAATGTTGGCTCGATTTGCTGAGTTTGTCCCATTCTTGACCGAGTGCATATGCTGAGCCTGGACCTCTTTGCACTGATTCCAAATTGGCCTGCCAATCGCTGTTATTTGTCTTGTAGTTACCCAGGCCTCCAAGTAGCTCCTTCTGGATAATAACATATTACACTTCCCAACCCAAAGAACGCAACAAACACACGCAAGAATTACGTAGGAGCCCTCGGGTGCAAAAAAGAGCACGCAAACACTCAAACACTTGGGCTTGCAACTCGATCCTTACCTTGATTGTAGCATACCCAGACCATAGCTTATGAGGGGATGTTTTGTTTCCCCTACCCTCATTGTAAGGACCCCATAACTAGGATATGGATACAACAAGATCGTAAGTCTAGGGTAACTTGGTTGGCCTTTGGGACCGTTTGAAAAATATTTGTATATAGGGCCCTTATGAAATCAATTAGGGAAAATATCTAATTATCCCAAAGGCCAACCCGGGTAACTTGTGGGGCTAGGGTAACCAAATTCCTCTTAGTAATACGTGACAGGACAAGTAATCAGACAATGTGGATGGAAGCAAGGTTTAGGGTTTAGGGTTTAGAGCCCGAGCCCCAAAGCTGGTAAGTTTGACGTTCCTTGCGGTCATGAAGGCCTAGGGCCAATTACCACCTACATTGTATGTACTCACCATTCTGGAGCATACGTGGGGGACAACAGAAACACTGCAACCCTGACACGAATCCCACCTGAATGTAGTCTATGTGGTCAGTGATCCCATTGATGGTCCCACCACAGAAGCCCCCACCAGTATTGTTGACCCAGTCCTCAGTTCGGGTTCCGGGCTGGTTCACCGTGAAGTTTCAGGGCTACGTCAGCGGTTCAAGGTTCAGACTTAATACTTCCAAGGTGGATGGAGGGCTTGTTGCAATGTGGGGGTTATAGGTGTTATACAGGGATAATGGGAAAGAAAATGGAAGCTACGATTTAGGGTTTAGGGTTTCCCAAAATTAGGGTTGGCTCCTCGGATAGTGTGGGGCTGGTACACTTTCCAGAACCCAGCCCTTGAAGAGTGGGAGTTTTGGAGACGGGTACCATAAACTCAGACTACAGGCTGATGTCTTGAAGTCCTTTTCTGAGTGGTTTGCCTTCTGCTACCGCCCTTGGGCAACAAAGAAACTGTACGCTACGCCTTGACAAACAATACTAGCAACAAACAGAGCAATATAGGACTGAAACACTGAATTAATGTAGGAACATAGAAATATGGTACTACAGCAATGTGGCGGCAAGCAGGGGTGGTGGGACACACTCTTCCAATACCTTGACTGGAAGTTGTTGGCACCGTGCTCTTCATTGAGGAGGCACAGCTATATCTGCAGAATCCCATGGAATATGTAGTTTTCTGATATCTTCTCTGACAGATTCTCTGAATCCTCAGACCAGCAAAGAAATTGGCGTTCGTTGATCAAGATCCTAGACCTGCGGGTGGACTATGCTGAGGCTACAGGCTCAGCTGTGACGTCAAGAGTTTGTGTGTGTGCTCACAAGCTTTAAAAAAACACATCAATCATTTCTTGGATATCAGGGTTAGGACTCGAGCCTATCAAAGCATTATAAGCATACTCCATCCATCAGCCGATCGTAACTACTTGCGCCTGCTTGCAAAATTGTAGAGATCCTCTGAACCCTGAAAACTGACTCGAACATGTAAACTGTAGCAAGTAAAGCATTCTTCAAGATAATTAGCGAGCCACTCCCCGATTTCCAAGTGCGGGCGGTGACATGAATCCTAAGGTAGCTGAAGCTCGAAGCCTCTCAAGAGCAAACGCAAATTGGCCATCCGAAAAACGAATTCTAAATCCTAAACCCCTCGCCCCAACCCTCACTAATCGTGTTATATAAATGACAGCTCTATGATAAGTTCAATTTCAGGTAGGTGGTAAGAGGCGGCAGGCAAATCGCAGAAGCTGAAGTTCGACGCTTGTTCGCCACTTCGGGCAAAACGGTCCTGAGGATAATGGAAGAAACGGTTTAGCGGTTTAGGGTTTAGGGCTCGACGTAGGTGGTGCCCAGATTTCTCGCCTCATCAGGGTCTCTGCTGGGCTAAGGGTAGGAAGAACTTAAGTTTTTCCCTAGAACCTAAACCCTAAGATCTTGCTGCGTTTTTTTCTCCTGGGACAGGACATCCTTCGAGTAGATACTGAAGTGAGGCGTAAATCCAGTAGTTTATAGCAGTTTCATTCACATTTGCTGATGTTTGGACGGACTATGATTCAGAGTCGGTGTTGAGGACCTATGGAACTGGTTTTGGGTAGGGCTGTGGCTTATGCGGTTTCAGGAGGCTGGTTGTGGGGCCGGAAGGAAGGGAGTTGTAAGGGCGAATGTGCCCAAAGATGTGGGGCTTCAGGCTTAATTAATAGTCTAGTCTAAATTCCTAGTATCCCCCTCAATAATCCCTATAGTAATGCCCTATACAATGCCTGATATAACCCCCTTTAAGGAGTTTGACACTACCTAGAGCTTCCACACACCCATAATAATGATCTTCATGGCCATTTCTGGTTACCAGCCATTCTTACGGGTATGTGACAATACGGTATCTGGGAGGCCTAGGTAGGCTTCAGGTCCCAGCAGCAGAGACTCAGTGGATTTAGGGTTTTGGGTGTGGGCGCGGTATACTGCTGGCAGGGCCAAAGTTCCCCTCTTGTACGATCCACGCCGGCTGTCTCCGGAGCGTGCAACTCTATAGCTTGTAGCACTTGGGTTCACGGCCGCAAGTTGCTGTGCGAGATATGCATGGCCTCAGTTTCCATATTTGAGAAATGGCAGGGGCACCTCCTGCCTTCAGTCCCTAAACCCTAAACCCTAAGTTCGCAGCATGTCCCGCAGTAGGAAAAAGCGACATGCGTCCCGGGCTCCAGGAAGAACTAGTCCTGCGTATTCTGCTTACTGGTTCTCAGTATGGAATAAGGGAATATGCTGCTCCCTATGTAACATATTCCCTTATTGCAAGCCCAAAGCGTGAAGTATGACAAGGAGGTCGCCTGCCGGTGCTTCAGCTCAGTGATCCCATGCATACTCCCAAGGTTTATACGCCTTGTATTCACTCCCCCGTGGTTTAGGGTTTAGGGGTACAGGAAGTCCTGAACATCCAGGTCGGAATCAAAACCTTCAAGCCGCCTTGCTTCCTGAAAGCCGGTCGGTGTATGGGGTCGGGTCTTTAGTAGCTTCCTTTTTTTATCTGGGGACTTAGCACGTCGTGTGATAATAGGGTAGATATGTCAGCGCTTGACACAGGATCACAGGGGGTTATTGCTCTACCTACCTCTATTCTAGAGTACTAGACTGCAGGAAATCGCGCATGCTACCAATCACACGCGCTACGGAACAACTTTTACAAGTGGTATCAAGACGACCTGAGAGCACGAAGCTCCACGCCTGTAAACTTTACCCACAACCTCTTATGCAGCTCCTCCTTGGTAAATTTCATACCAGCCCAACCCAAAAAACACGAAGACACCCAACAAGGAACTACACATTAGCCCCAGGGTAAAACCAAATTGTACTACAACCCTTACAAACACGGAAATCGAGTTTCGATGCTATTTTCCTTTCCTTTCCATTCCACTCTCCTTGGGCGCGCCCAGGACATCAAGGACTCAGGATACAGGACAATGAAATCCTAGACTAAACCCACGCCAGGGATCAATAACAATGAAATAGATGGACTTGCCAGCCAGCGAGAACCTCAAGCGAGTTCGAGCTGTTTGCAGCCATGGGACGTTTCGGAGGAGCAGGGTCCAGTGGGTCAAGGGTTTAGGGTGTAAGGTTTCGGGCGTCCGAGTAAAGGTTGAGTCCCAGTTACTCATGGGTTCAACGTGTAGTCCATGTTCTGGGGCATCCTCATCTTAACCTGTACTATGCAAGTGGCCCAAGTGGGAACGAAATGCTCGCGCGGTGGAGAGAGAGATACTGCAGCTCAGTATGAGCCACGCACTATTACAAAACTCCATCCAAAACATGACGCACACCAACCGTGCCCTTCAGCCACGGCTGAAATTTTAGATTCTCAGGGTGATAGTGACTTTGGTGAGTGAGACTGAGCGCTAAGCCGTCAGCCAGAAAGCCACCCCTGCCTACTTCCAGCCAAGCGCGCATAGCCCACCAAAAAGGACTGTCGAAAGGACAGTTCACCACCAGCATCTAGGAGATTGGCGTTCGTTGGCCAAGGGTATTGGCACATCTACATGTCTGGGCCGTGCATCGTGGATTATCCCTGCAGGACCAAACAGAGTGTAAAATGCATCTTAGTCGATTCATACCTTGCCTTTCACCTATCCCTGGCGATAGACTAACATGTCTTGCCGTCTTGCCGACATCAGACGAAACACACGGAGCCATGGAGCTTACAAACTTGGTGGTTGCTGGCGGGTCCTTTCACACCAACTTACATCTTGCCTGGCCAAGAGCACCTACCCATTTGACCAAGTTGTGGTTCGCTGCGCCATCAACAAGCTTAGCACACCTATGGCCGCTGTCCCACCTGCGCCAGGTCATCGCCCAAAAGCTTGTTCAACATGACAGCTATTCACGGGCACGTCTCAAGGAATCTCAGAAAAATCACCTAGAATAGGTTGCCAAAATGGATGTTCTACTCCATCCCGCAGCCTTCCTTTTTCAAGCAGCACCACTCTCCTTGCATCCCTGGCCCTGGAGCGGTCTACGCGGGATTAGGCTTACCATGACTCACCTAGTATACTATAGTATACTGTAGTCTACTATAGCAGTTTAGAATATATTATAGTGTACTAAAATATACTATGGTACACCATAATATGCTGTAATATACCATAGTACCAGGTCAGACACGCTGCCGATCTTCGCCGCCCAAGCTTCCGCAGTCTGTGCAGCGAAGCAGAAGCCATAGGAGCCTGGTCTGGCATTTTTAGAAGATTGGATACATGGGGCGGTAAAGGGTTTAGGGGTTTAGGGTTTAGGGCACCAGTGCATCGAAGCAACTAGGAAGACAAGTAAAAGCAGATTGATAGCTTCCTCAAGCTAATCTCAGTAGAGGTCCCAGCAACCCTAGCAGGACCATAGTGCAGTATCCCGACAAGCTGGAAGTCCCAAGCAGCATACCTGCAACACTGCAACACAGTAAGGAACCCACAACAGGGACCTATTTTGGCGAACAGTTTTGGGGAAAGGGTTCGGGCTGCACGTTAGTGGCCCAAGATCCCTAAACCCTGAACCTATGGATCCAACCCTAAACCCTAAACCCTACCCTGAAATTTGTAGGAAGCTCACTCTAACTAACACACTTCTAGCCTAGCTTTATAAAAAAAAAAAAAAAACTCGACTGGAAAACTCTTGCTTATGCAGACGCTGCTGCGGGTCTAGGGGCTTGTCATCAGAATGCCCAAACGAAGGCTTCTGCAAAAGTGTTCAGGCAATTTGCAAGCTTAGCCGCAGGCTATGTCTGAGGTTCTGGAGCTTGCAACCCCAGAGTCAAAACTCCCAGAACACCAAACCTTCAGAGGAGCCCCCCATCCTGCAATAGTGGTATAATAGGAATATAGGAAGACCCTAATCTACTCCTCATGATCCCTTATAGTCAATAGGTCCACCTCCAGAAACCCTAAACCATAAACCCCTAAAACCCTAAAACCCTAAAACCCTAAAACCCTAAAACCCTAAAACCCTAAACCTTAAACCCTAAAACCCTAAAGCCCTAAACCTTAAGCGCGTGCAGAAGCAGAAAGCCGCGGCGAAACACCACTCCAACTTGCATGGCTCACAGGAAGTTACTGATGACAGCCAGGTGATAACAGTAAATCATAGTATAAAAGGTAGCAATACCAGTAAATGATAGTAACAAAAGTAATTACGGTAATAATAGTAAGAATAGAAATAATACTCATACTAGTAGTGAAGATAACAATGAGAATAGTAATAATAGGAATAAAAATAGTAATGATAATAATAGTAGTGACATTGAATCAACTCTTCCGTTGAGGGTTTAGGGGTTTGAAGTGTTTGGCGTTTGTAGGGGGTTCTTTGCATAGCGTGACTACTCCTGGTTGTTTTTCCAGCATGCTTGCACACGTACAATTAGTTGGGCATATCCGTCCACTTAGTGGCTAGGTCCTTCCGCCTACGGTTGAACCAACGAGGCGTTGCATGTCAGAAAGCAGCTCCCTCAATCCCAGCAGGAAAATTCATATGACGGAGAAACGCAAGTCTTGAGGAAGAGAGGTTAATACAAGGGAAGAGCGACGTCTTTTGTTACAACGTTTTTGGAGGCTGAAGTCTAAAGCAACGAGCATCCCATGATGCGGCAATAACTTCCGCATCCCAACCTTATGCTATGGTGAGCTGCGCCATAATTGGGATGTGCAACATTGACAACCAAGGAATGTAATTAAGTGACACTGCCGCGTTGCTCTGCACACCTTCCTGTTCATTGGGTACCTGTCACATCATGATCCAAAGAAACCCCAATGTATGCGCAATGACTTTTACTAAGCACTTTACCCATAAACTCTATCAACACTACATGAGCTATAGCGTAAACTCCTAGTAGCCCACTTAATAACCCGTATAGTGCTTGCCTACGTGATGCCCTATATAACCCCCTGTAGGGAGTTTAGACTATGATACACGTAAACCCTCCACCTTCAACGCTGTAAGCCACTAGCCTTGAACCTCCGCGGTTGGTCAAGTAAGTGGTGGGAGTAGAATTGCCCACAAAAGTGTGAGGACTACTGGGGCAGAAGGGCTCCTGTATTGCCAATATTTTTCTTGTTGCTATAACAAATGTTACGATTGTTACAATTATTACTTATTGTTACTATTGCTATGACTACTACTACTATGATTATAGTTACGATTACTGCTATTACCTGCATAGTTGCTCATGCTTCTGAATTCCTGGTCTAACTTAAGCTTACAGGCCAACCCCTGAACCCTAAACTGCAAACCCTAAACTCTAAACCCTGAACTCGAAACCCTAAATCCTGGATCCTAGACTCGAAACCCACATGGCCAGAATCATGGCAACGGCTACTTCTCCATCAGGGTCTAGGGCTGCAAGTTCTGCACAAGAATCCCGACCACATCTTGAGGGTTCCGAATTTTGCGCAGTTGGCCTTGGCGGCTCTTAACCGGAAACCCCGTGCTTGGGACCCCTCTTGTAGGTCCTGAACATGGGGGTCTGCGCCTAAACCCTAATCCCTGAACCCAAAACCCTCCAAATTCCAGGATCTTCTTGTCCATGATGAATTAGATTTGAAGCTCTGTGGCTGTTGGCCTGCTTTCGGTATTCTTTAGGAGGACCCCCCAATATGCGTTGGGGGTATATTATATATAAGAAGGCCCGAATATAATCACCATTCTCACTTACAGTCACTATTACTGGGATTGAGGTCCACCTAAGGTATTCTACGCGCCTATTGATTTTTGCTATTACTATCACTAGTACTATAACTACAGAAGTACAATTACGATTGCTTTTACTGTTACAATTATGCTCCTGTCGGTATTCTATGCGCCTATTGCTATATAACCCTAAGTTACCCGACATAATCCTGCGTAATCCTATATAACCCTTTATAGTCACATGGAACCTTTATGTAACCCTCTAAACTATATAAAACCTTTTTTAGGCCTGCCTGCCTGCCTGCCAAGCCCTGGCTTATCACATCACACAGAAATCCTTGTTTCAAAGCTGTTCTCAACTTACAGGGAGGTATGTAGGAGATATATAGGGATGATGGAAAATAGCATGGAAACTACTGTTCAGGGTTAGTAGGGAGTGAGGGCATATTCAGGGTTAAGGATTTAGAGTTTAGGGCTAGTAGGGAATAAGGGAATGCATTCATACAGGGATTACATAGGGATGGTATTCCCTTGTTCCCTACTGAGAACCAGTAGGTTAACGCGGCTTGGCAGGATTTTGGGCTCGAATGACAGGGCTCTCTACTTATCCTTCCGAAGCTCCAGCAGATGCCTCTGTGTCTGATGATCCAAGTTGTGACCCAAGCAATGGAAACCAGACCCACCAAAGCCCTAAGGTCTGAGGCTCTGAATCATCGTTCCATCTTACTGGGTCACTGTTAAGGAACTTAAGTTACCATTATATGAGTATGTAGCAAATCATGGGGATTCCTTACAATAATTCAACGTAAGCTCTTCAACACAAGCCTCTCAGGCAGCACCAGAAGAATGTGGGGATCCACGATGGCTTTAGGTTTTCAACTTCTGGCATTAGGCAATGAAGCTCCAAAAAATCAGGACCCAGAGCCTATGGTGTCTCCGTTAGGATTAAAAGTAAAGAGTACACAGCCAAGCCATAGCTGAAACAGTACACACTACCCGGTACTCATTAAAATGGACCTTCAAACCAAGAGCAGCCAGGCACGTAGACAGACTTTGGTCTTTCCGCTCGCTCTCTCTCTCTCTCTCTCTCTCGACCTCTCGCGCCAGTCAGTGCAGAGGGCCTCCATGAAACCGTGAACAGGAAACCCTTAAAGGAGAAAAACCTATTTTCGACATGCAACACAGATACTTGATGCCCCAACCCAAACCTCTAATTACCCCTTACCCCACACTCCTGAATTCCAAAACACTCAGAAACTCAAGTACTTGCCCCACCCTCTCCACAACTGTTTACACTGTCAACAACTCTATTTCAGGTACTCTCTAAGGGCTGCGCAGGAATTTAGGAGTGCTTGATGCCAACGAAGACATCTGGCATGAATCTTTTCTACCTCCGCGAGACTGTCAGAGCGCCTCCGCAAGACCGCTATCAAACTGGGTGTTTCTGAAAGATTGGTTTCTTTTGTTTCGAGTTTCTACAATAATGACAACGCAGGAAACAAGTTGGGGCCGTGAAGACATTTCGCCATTTTGCCGAGATACCCAGGTGAGGTGGGTGCATTCTGCCAACGGACTTTTCTATGGGCTTCAGCTTTACGATCAAATAGCATGCCTGCTTCAAGAATTCAGGGCCTGTTACTCTGCCAAAAATAAAACCGCAGGCATGTGGATATGCATATTTTTGCATACAATTATGTAAGTAACAATGGACAGAACAGCTGTTTCGGTAACAAGGGATGGCTTTTCTCATGTTTATATTGATTGTAACAACTCACTTTAAAGCTCAGTGTTCGAACTTCAGCAGTTTAAGGCTTAGGGTTCCGACTTCCAACATCATTACCTAAGCCTGGGCACGTCTATAACAAGTCTGCGGATATATCATACATCAGCCCTACAGAAAGGACGGCTTCAGTCGCTAGGTTCCCAGGGTGAGGTACCTCACATGGGAAACTCCAGCTGTTCCTCATTGCAGATGCTGCCAGAGTTGAAGACTCCTGCCTAGTTTCCCTTGACGCGGTTTTAGGGTGTAGGATTCAGGGTTTAGGGTTTGGGGAAGTCCCAGCTTCGAACAATGCACCTGAACCACGGGGACTTGACAAGAAGAACTACTCTATAGTTTGGGCGCAGCTTCTCCATCAAATGTTTAAGGTTAAACTGTACACCCTAAACCCCTAAATCCTTCACCTAAAACCCTAAACCCTGAACCCTAAGCCGGGGCCGAGAGATTGTAACTTCAGGTTCAGGAAGCTCAAGCTAGAGCTGGCGCTCGACTTGGCATGTTGATAAGGGTTCAGTGATTTGGGTTTAGGGTTCAGAATTTAGGGTTTAGTTTAGGGCTTAATGTTTAGGGCTTAGGGTGTTTAAGGTTGAAGCATGGAGGACTTAGCCTTTGGGGTTTGAGGTTTCGGATGTGAGGTTTAAGGCTGAAGATTCGCTGACTTCAGGGTTTAGGGTTAGGGGCTGGGATTTAGCGCTTTAGGGTTTAGGGTTCTGCTGTGGAGGAATTCAAACTAAGCTGTTTTAATAAGGTAACCCCCTGACTTTCTAGATACTCGTATTATGGTAACTCAATTTAAACTGTTTAATCGCAAGCCAGTTTCGAGTTTGGGTTGGATGAGGTGTAAGGATCCTAGACCTTAACCCTGAACCCCAAGCCCCTAAACCCTAAACCCCTAAACCCTAACCCCTAAACCCCAACCCCTAAACCCTAACCCCTAAACCCCTAAAACCTAACCCTTAAACCCTAAACCCTAACCCTTAAAACCTAAACCCTAAACCCTTTAACCTTGAATCCGAAAGCCTAAAGCCGGTTTGACACTTCAGGGCTTGAGGGCCGACCCCGGCTGCCACTTTTGAGTGTGAATAATCTGGGTTGCTGTTAAGGAATTTAATTCAAGTTACCATCATATGGGTGTGTATATAAGGTTGTGGGGTACCACAATATGGCTGTACGGTATTTAGGGTGTAGGGTTGAAGTTAGCATAATATGGGTAGACAGGGTGTAGGGTTTAGGGCTTAAGTTACCATAATTCGGGTATATAGTACATACTAGGGTTTCCTTATTATTGAAACTTAACCTGAGTTCCTCAACAGCAACCCAGTAGTCTCTGCCACGTACACCCGGAGAGCCGTACTCTGGCAGCGGCGCGAATTGTGAAAACACTTGGAAAAGCATGGGCATCTGCTTCAAGCGGACCTAAACCGGGCACTGGTTGAAAACGTGCCCGACATAGTGTCAGTCTATAATGGGTGGAATACTCACTATTGGGGGTGGGGTGGGCGGGGCCTGCAGGGTTTAGGGCATTTCTCCCCTTGGTGATTATAAGGCTTGGCTTTGGACAGTTCAGATTACTCTGCTGACATTCAAGTGGGTATTTCAAGACTTACTGATTATATGGGCAAAAATACGCCCAAATACTGTAGTCCTTCCTTATCATAGAAACTCCCTACTATGGGGAACCCCTCTTCTTGGCAACATCTACAAGTTGGAGGGGTTTTGACCGAGATGACGTACGGCTGTCTGGTTCTTGTTCCGCGCAGTCTCTTCCTGCGCTGTTTATGCACAGCCGGTCTGATTCACGCGCCGTTTTTGGGGTCGCATAGCTTTTACACACACGGCTTGGTACTGATGTTTCAGGTTTTCTGGGTTGCTGTTAAGGAACTTAAACTAGTCTTACTGTAGTAGGGAAACCTCATATCATTTACTATCCCATATTATGGTAACTTAATCTAAGTTCCTTAACAGCAACCCTGTTTTGGGCATAGGCCTTCTGGAACAACATTTATGCGCCGCTCAGCACACATGCTTTTAGAACTGCGTGAAGTGCATTTTGCACTTCTACAGAATCCAGGTTTTAGGGTTTAAGGGTTATGGAATGTGGAAGGTATTCACTGGGACACCTATTCTGACATGGCCACATGCCAGGCAGGTTAGCGTGACGAAAAACTCATGCAAGTAAAGGCATGATGGGCTAACAATATGATGCCCTTGTAACCCTCCTGTTGATATATAACTGTTTGTAACATACCCCTAAAGCCCTTTCGGCTTTCTAGGCCCCTACAATGCAGTGCTTTGCATCTCCCAGGCAGGCATTTTCAACTGGAGTTTGGGCTGGTAGTCAAGTCATGCACATGTGCTCAAACAAGAACTGCCCCGGAATGATACATGCGATTCTTCAGACTCATCAAGACCACGGCCCCACTCTTGACTAACACAAAAAATGGCCAAGTGGGCTGTTTCTACAGGTAGAAACGCACAGCGTGCTTGAGCGCATCTAGCTTCAGAAACAACTCAAATGCCCACTGCAATGCCAGCGTAGGCACAGCAAGCAACATTTGCTGCCAGGGATCTCGCAAAGGAGCCAGCACCACTGTTTACATGCTGGGGATGAAATTCTTAAGTTTGGGGAATTCAGAGTTTGGGGCTTAAGCGCTTTAAGAAAGAAGGCTTCGTCATTCTAGAGCGCCTTTCTCTCACGCCCGTTGTCCTTTTCACCTAAATGTTCTCGCTGACATATTGGGCTGTATGATACCATCATCTTCAAGAATCTCTACCTGTAGCATAGTCAGGTTTGATTGGGATGGTTCTGGGCGTCTGGCTAGCCCAGTAGCCATTAGCTGACAGCTTCAAGGGTTTCAGGGGTTCATGTGATCGACGCCCTGCAGCTGAAACAAGGGTACCCTTCGTTTTGACAAAATGTAGCATTTCATTGAATCTTTTCCCCTTGCAGTATCTGTCCTTAAAGGGGTCGGTTACTATAACTCTCATCACCTATTGTGGTAACTGTTGTCGTCAGGGGAAGGACCCAAAGCATTCGCCTGATGAAACGTTAGAGCGTCAGGGTCGCCCCTGGCAACTGCCAGTACAGGGCTTGGGTCTAATGTAGACCCCTGATTAATCAACCCTTGCCTTTTAAGGGCCTTAATATTAGGATCCCTAAGGGGAGGGGGTTTGTTAATTTGGGGGTCTACATTCGGACTTAGGGAAAGGCCGTGGATAGCGATAGCGACACCACGTGGGTTGTATGCGCAGATGAACTTCAGCATCCCTACGTGCCGCCCCCCAAGACCTAAACCCTAAACCCCAAACCCTACACCCTACACCCTAAACCCTACACCCTACACCTTATCAACCCTAAACCCTAAACCCTAGTAGTAGGAATAGATGTGGTCATCCTCAGAATATTGTGCTATGGTAAGATATAGCCCCAGGTATAGGTACGGCAAACATACCCTCCCGGAAACTAACATGGAAACCCCAAAATGGCCCTATATAGACTACAGTCCCTTTAAAAGGGGGGGCTATATGGGCTTCCATGTTAGTTTGGGGGAGTGCATTTCATTAAAAACTTCGGGGGAATTGGTGGCAAATGTCGCGCTTTCAGCCTCAGAGCATCAAGTGTTTCGAATTCTTTCCGGCACTTTGTGCGGCTGGGTGCGGCTGGCCCGTTAACCCTCTACACTCTTTCGAGTGAGCTGACGCACCTGAGCGACATCTGGGGGGGTTCCCAAAGTTAGGGGTACCTCTTCGGGGGTCCCCTTAGTAAGGATTGTAGTATATTGGGGTCTATATCGTGTGCCCCTATTTAAAGGGGAACTAAGATCTGGTGATAGCAACAAGGTTGACATAGACAGGTTCTGAGGTTCCAAGAGGTGGGCCAAAGCCCAGTGAGGGTTACCGTGACAAACCGGGTTTAGGTTTTAGGGCAAAGCATGTGTATTCCTTATAGGCCTTTGCACATTGCAGTTGCCCTACGAGTTGCCCATGCCCGTGCGATGGATACGCTCTCAAAGGGGACCTGGAAAAAATCCAGATCCAAAGGGGGTTGAGCAGTCAATTAGAGCACAAGGTCCGTTGCCTTTAACAAGTAGCGATCACTGGATGTGTAAGCTCAGCCAAGCATAGCCAATTTCAAGCTGAAGCTATCTGCTACTAGGAGCAGAAGCTTTCCCTCTATGTGTCCTGACCTCATGGAACTGACAGGGGAGATCTTCCCTTCTTTAGTTGCAGCTGTGTTTGAAATATATGTACTCTTCAGACGCACTCCACAGGACTTTTAGGGATATATGGGGATTACGAAGGGAGTATGAGGCTTCGTATTTGAGATTCTAACCGCCTAATTTTTGTGAAGCTCCCACGCAACATCCTCCTCTGTCAAGTTTCCAAGAACAGTTGAGATTTTTGCACCTCTGGAGTTTGGTGTTCTGCTAAACCCAAACCTTGAAAAGAAAACCCCCCACCCTAAACCCTAAACCCAAGAAGCCCGATCCCATCCACTTCCGGCTGCCTGCAAATTCAAGACAAATACCAGGGTTCCTGCCTAGCAGGTCCGAGCAGCCTTCATCATGAGTTCAAAGAATCTAACAATCGATACATAAAAAGCCTTGAACCCCTGGACTTTCTCATTCTGAGTTGGAAATGGGGTGAATGGGATTAACCCTAAACCCTAAACCTTTGAGGACTACTATAGGGATCCTCCTCCCTGTAAGCATGATTCGGCCAAACCGGCGGGCCTTCTTCTTCCAGCCCTCCGGGTCGTTCTTGAGGTGCACCGCTGCATCTATGTTGGCTGGCGAGTTCAAGTTCGGGTCCACCAGCATAGAGATGACCTTGGAAGGGATGAGGATTCAGAGTTCTGGCGCTAGTGCTCGCAGCAAACTCAGGAATAGAGGATTTGGACTTGGAGATCGCTATTTTCGATCTACCTTTGAAGGAGAAGCGTTCTACATTTGACCATCATGCATGGGATGGTCTTCAATGAGTTCACTCCCAAGGTCTGGCCAATCCCTCTGCACCATTCCTGACGATGGTTTTGAATGGTGCATCAGCTGCGGGATCAGGAGAAGTCAGGTCGGCCAGCAATTTAGGAATTCAGGGTTCTTGAGGCAATGCAACGTTGTTCGATGTCCGGGAGTAAATGAGCAGAAGTTGAGGGTTTGGATTGTGCCAAGTTTGGTGCCGGGCATACAGCTGTCTTCGCCTTTCTATGCACTTGCTATCTAAACTCCTAGTATCCCCTTCATAACCCTTATACTAGTCCCCTAAATAATCTCCTATATAACGCTCCTTCAAGGAGTTTAGACTACAGCTCATATGCCCTAGGCATGAAAGTAAACATTTGCTCCGCAGCGATGCTCAGCTCTCGTCATGTGATGGCTTATGGAGGGGCCACGGTGAGCCCTGCATCGTGTCATGAAAGAACAAAGGTACGGTGGATACTAAAAGTCCTGCATGACCCTTAGTACCTCATACCTCGGGAATTATGGTACTGAAGTATATCAAGGTCATGCAGTTGGAGCTCAAATAGACCGAACAAAAGAGACTCGAGCTTCCTCAACGTGAAGGATTCATTCTGATAATGTCAAGTTTACTGGGCCCTACGCCAAGGACTTATCACTTCAGCTTCCAAAGCGTTCCGGAATAAGTTTAGGGTTTAGGGTTGCTGCGGGCCTAAGGCGGTAACTCGCCCGGTGCTAAGGGATGGTGCAGCTTGCCAAGAATTAGTCCTCCCATAATAGGGGAATAATGGAAAATCAAATGGAAAAGAAAATGGAAAATGAAATGGAAACTAGGATTTATAACCCCTTTTGGGGATTTGGGATTTTATTGAGAAACCTACGTTAATGTGGACCCGTATCACAATTTGGTAAAGAAACCCGCATGCGTAAACAGGATTCCTCTTCAGGGTTGCCAATTATGGGTTGAGAAGCTAGGACTACCCGAAACCCATAAACCCTAAACATCCCTAAACCCTAAACTCACACACACACACACACATAGCTTGTTTCTCCCAGACCTTCAGTAAGATCCTGGGAGAGGCCTACGAAACCTTGTGGTATGTTGGGATTTTCATTGGGGTGCCCCTATTTGAAGAAACTACGATTATTTAGGGTCAAGGGAATGTGTACGAACTGCCAACTTCGAGACGCAGGGTCGCTGCTATGACTGAGAAAATTTACATTTGGAGTTTCACAAGTCTAGGAATCCACATGCCCTGGGCTACAGGCACTGATCAGAATGCTGTGCACGCCAAGGATGGGTCTCCACCTCTCATCCGCAGTCTCCTTCGTAGTGGGCTTCAGGGTTTGTGGGCAAGGAAAAAATGTTGGATTCGTTGACTCGGGCTTGAAGTTTAGGGTTTAGAGCTCCCCTCTGTCACTTAACCTTGGCCGCCGTCTAGGAAACTGCCCTCAGGGTTCTAGAGCTGCTCAACATGCATGTCAGGGCCACTCATGGGTCGAAATTCCTTGCATGCTTCATACCGTTCGTCAGGACTTGACATAGATCAACCTTACCTCCCAAACCCACCTGAGATTTCTGAAGGAAGCTTCAAGGACCATAAGTATAGCGGGTCTCTTGTTAAGCGGTTGGGTTCGGATCCTGATGAGTCATATGGCTTTTTTTCAAGCTTATAACACCTGTTACATCTTCATGAGGAGCATGCCAGGGGAGACCCAAACTTTAGGGTTTAGGGTTTATGGACTGCCCCGAGCACCGTTTGAGGATTTAGCAGTCACTTGGGGGAAGTTCAACTGGGGCAATCTGTGAATCAAAGGTGCGCTATGATTGTCTCCCTATGCTTCGTAGGGAATGGCATCTCACCTTAAAAATACCTTGCTGCGCCAAGAGAACTTTGGAAAAAAATCTACAGAGGCGCGCTTCAAAATCAGAAGTTAATCTATAGAGGCGCGCTTCAAAACGAGAAGTTCTCACAATAGGTGCTGTCTAAAATGCCTCCAGAAAGGTGCGCCCCGAAATGATGCGTTCTCGCAGTGGGCGGAAGTCTACAGGGATGATGGTTGAGTTCTGGTGGTGTTCCCTTGCTGGTTATGTCAGGGTTACATCGAGAAGCTCAAGTAAATGAACCATTTGGAAAAGGACTGCTCAACCAAAAAATAGGTGCTCTCATGCTAGCTTCAATCTAAAACTCCTATCGTCCCCTTTAATGACCCTTAGAATACTCCCCTATACGAACTCCAAGCCTACATCAAACCTATGCCCAACCTGTGCCCCTACTTCCTGAAATAGTAAGCCCAATCCTAAACCGCAGTTTTCTCTTCTCTTCCCCATCCCGACTGATTAAGCAGCTTTGTCACTCCCACAAGCACCCTAAACTCCAAACCCTAAATTTACGGTGTAGGGCTTAGAAACCCTTAACCCTAGAGACCACGCCAACTCCATTCCTGGTCGTTGAAACGGTCTGTGCCGGGGGGATGCAGAATCGAGATGCAGACTCCTCAGGGGCTCGGAGAGACCCTCAAACTTGGGAATATAGGGATTTTATAATGGTTCTATAAGGATGATATAGGGTTATATAGGGATTGTATAGGGCTTAGTGATGTTGCTCTGATAATGGACAATCACAAGTAAAAGAAAACGGAAAACCCAAATCGGAAATCCTGGCTTCCATTGCAAGGTTGCATTGGGATATGACGGAATATTAACCCCCCAAGTGGCGAGTCACTTGGAATGGAACATGAACATGACATGGGAACTTGGGTTTTGTATTGGCTTTCATTTTAGGAATTCAGAATCCTGCATGACCCTACGGTGAATGGAGGACACCTGACACAACGTAGGAGGCCCACAATACTTTTAATTATGGGTTTAGGGTTCTTGGCGTGCAGTGTATATTGGCTGGTGCTGAATTTCCTCCGCCCACAATAATTTCAGTAAGTAGTTTGCACGCTGAGAACATCCTGCTCGGGCACTTGCGCAACCGGAAAAAAAAAAAACCTGAAATTTGGTGTCAGGGACCTGGCAATAACAACAACAATTGCCCTGGAAATGAAACTGCCCTGCTCATTTTGCACCAATCTGATTGTGAGTTCGAGGCAGTTGTCGCAAGTATAGGGGTTGCACGCCATTGGACCTCATGGAGACTCTGATTGCCAAAGCCCACGGAAAAAATCTACTTCTGCATGCTGATGATAAACGCAAGGCTCATGTGATGTCAGGGATCGTTTTTCCCACATTTCAAGCGATCATTATGGGTCAGGTGACTCGTTTCGTCAGGAAAGCTTTGGCAGACCCTAACGGTCTATGCGAACATACACGTATCATACGCAGAGCTATATCAACCAGGCACCTTGCCAGGTACCATGCAACCTAATGACCCATATTTTTTCCCCCCAAATCACCTCAAAGCCGCCCTAATTCATTGTCAGGTGGCCCCTTTTAACAGTAGTCTTTCCCTTTTAAAAATAATCTTCAGGATATTATCTATTATTGGCGCTTTTCTTTTGGGTGGAAGTGTTTAACTCTTGTTCCACAGGCATACGGTGACCAGAGCGTCCATGCCCAAAGCATAACAACGTTCGTGCTCCACGAGCATGTGCTGACAAGAGGGTCTACGCCCAAACCACAATAACGTTCGGCATACATTGACCAGAGCATCCGCGCCCAAACCATAACATAGTTCATGTTCATACAGTGTCCAGAGCATTCATGATCAAGCCAAATCAACGTTCGTGTTCCAAGAGCCTACGCTGACCAGAGCGTCCATGCCCCAACTGGGCGGGGCTTCTACGGAGTAAGTATGCGTCTAAGGATTGGAGGATTACGGTGTATCACGGTTTCACTTACACTACTATACATAAAAATCCGACTTCACATTACACTACTGGCATGATCGTGGAGCAGTAGACAAGAAGGAGGAGCAACTGAAGCAGCAATAGTCGAGGTGCAAATACCAATACCAATGCTACCCTCTTACCTACCTACCTGCCTACTTTGCTACCTAGCTACCTAGTTACCCTACTTACCCCACTTACCTCCTCCCAGCGAACTACTGGCGGCCTGTGGGGTTTGCTTCAATTTCAAGCCTGGGGTCCTCCAATGCCGAGATAGCCAGACCCAGGGTTGCATTTCTGACCAACGCATTGATGATGTGTTAAAAGCACCTTTTTGGATGCCTTCAAGAATCCGTGTCAGTTGTCTGGGCAGCTGGCAGGAGGGGCACGTCTGGTATTTGTTTATTTCCGTCTGGTCTAGGGCTTATAAAGTACAACAGAATTAAGGATCAGGTTCATATCCTAGGTTTTCCTTGTTTTTGTATTTCCATGGTTTGTCTGATCATAGCGTGATTGCGATTAGGTTTCAGTTGCCTTTGCTTAGGTCTCCATTGTTTTTAAGTCGGTTTCGAATGAACTCTAATTGGTTTTAATTCAAATTCAAGCGTTTTTAATTGAATTCGAATTCGATTTCAATGGGTTTTAATTGGGTGTAAATTCGATTTCACTCGGTTTAGACTGCATGTTAATTCGATGTCAATTGGTTTAGATGTAATTTCAGTCAGACATCAGTGACTTTAAGTCGATTTAAATTCGAAATCAATGGTGTTTAAGAGGATTTTGATTTGATTCCAATTGGTTTCAATTAGATCTCAATTTGTTTTCGATCGATTTTTAAGTGGATCTACATTCGTGTGTCCCTAGATTTCGCTTGAAAGGAATTTTAATTTAGAGGGCTTTAGAAAGCCTTCAGAGGCTGCCGTATTTCATGCAAAAGAATGTGTCCCCTAATATTAAATGATTTTCGGGCCCCGGAATATTGAATATTGTGGGGGGGGAGGGGTCGCTTAATATTAGGGAGAAGCGATTATTACTGCATGTGAGGTACCAGAAGCCCTTAAGAGCCCGTTGTCCCGGTGCGTGCCCCCACGTCTGGCAGCCTTGGAAGTGGTTGGCCAGCTTGGGTGGTGAGTGGGCACAATGTCCAAGTAATAAGTAATAAGGGCCCTTGCAATTACGATTTGTGCGCGGGTGGTCGGGTCAGCGTATGAACATGAACGTTGTTCTGCTTTCGGCATGGATGCTTTGGTCAACATATGCGCTTGGAACACGACCGGAATATGCTTTGTGCATGGGTGCTCCGGTTATGGTATGCTCTTGGAACGAGAATGTGATAATGGTTTGGGAACAGATGCTCTGGTCACCGAATCCTCCAGGAACACAAGGCGCTCTGGTCCATGTGTGCGCTTAGAACCTCTCAGAACAGGAACGTTGTTAAGATCTGGGCATGGATGCTCTGGTCACCTGCTCTTGGAACTCGAGGAAAAAGAACGTCAATATAGTTTGGGCATGGAAGTTCATGAACCATGAATGAGTTAAAAATGACGAACATCTCACGGCCAAAGAAGCAACTCGTGCGCAAAAGTTACGGAGCATTCGGGACACGTTCTCCGCCCATTGGTTTTTGGACTTCCCACACGGCGTTTTTGCCACAAATTTCTGTCACTGAGAATGACAACTCTGGTGGTTGAAACGCGAGGTCGACAAGCCGTGCGCGAACTAAAAAGCGTGCGAGACCAACCAATAGAAAGCCAGAACGTCCGAATCCATACGCCCTGAACGAATGTAGTTTTCTCTGTGGCCTCCGTGACTCCCTGGACAAGAGAGAAAGTCTGCTTCAAACTTAAAAGCACAACCTCTTACAATCCCGAAATGATCATCGATCACCAAATACTGCCTCCCCAGAACACAGAGTGCGAAATTGAGACATCGGCAATTTTTTGGTGCAATCAATGACTTTCAAGATTGCGCCGTTTTCCAGCGGTGTCTCCTAAACCAGAATAGATCTCAAACCAGCAAGCCAAAACATCCTGGACTCTGAAGGCAAGGATGGTTCGAAGTTCCCTGTCGAGCGTCGTCCATCCGCGTAGATGTTGGGATGCCACATCTCCGTCTCAAACCTCAGCCACTATAGGGCTTAGGGTTTAAGGTTTAAGGTTGGCGGTTCTTTTTCACAGCAACTGCCTCCCTCAGTGAGAATGGAATCCATGTCGACCCCGTATATGAGGATTGTGGTCCTTTTCCAGGGATTGGAAGGATTGCATTCGGGCCCCCAAGAGTAGGGTTGGAGATACATATGGTAGTTTCCCAAAATAGGGGGACCCCAATATAGACCCCAATATACTATAATCCTTATTATGGGGACTCCCAAAAAGGAACACCTAATTTGGGGAAAACCCCCCAAAAAGGGTTCCAACCAAGAACAAGATCCTTTCCTATCAACAATCCTCCTTAAGCTACTCGAAGAAAAATGGAAGGACATGTAGTGGAACTTTTGGGGAAAGTGTTCTGGCCTTCCCAATTTCTACTTTCAATCTACCCTGGGAGAACTACTTGGAGGTTCATGGGTAGTTTAAAGTTGGGTTCTAAGTTCAAAGTTGACCATAGCTACAGCTATCCAATTCCAGTGTGATTATGACTGCCCATGAGCCTACTTGAAGGTAGGATGGCTATAGCCGAAGGGAAGTTAATTCTGAACTCAGACCTAAACCAAAGCAGCTAGAATCTAATTTGGACTGACTGTGAAATGGGGCCGCACAGGCAAGCCTAGGACTTCCCTAAGCCCTAAACTCCAAACCCTAAACATCTAAACCCCTCAACCCTTAAGCCTGAACCCTGAACCCTGAACGCTAATATGTTAGGTAATGCATGTATCTCTGATGGCAACTTCTTTTCAACTCCAGGCTCCCCTTGTTAATATTTATGACTGTATTATGAATACTACCATTACCATTCAGCCTAGTAATACTATCAATATGACCATCACCGCCATTAATACGATGGCTATGAAGATGAGTATTTCAATGCCCGTTTTTACCTAAAGTAAAATTGTCCGTGCTACTGTTCTTACTGCTATTACTACTACTACTACTACTCCTACTACTACTACTATGATGATGATGACGCTATTACTAGCACTATTATATTACTTGTTGCTATCACTATCACTATTACTCTTACTATGACTATTACCACACTCAACGCACCCAGAACCTTGGCAGAAACTACTCTGTTGCAAGCAAGCTCTGCGGCTCCTATACTTTGCACGTTCCCTGCCCCTAGCAAACATGAAACTTGAACGGTCTGAATGGGATTAGGGCTCAATGTTGCCGTGGCTACGCGAAATCCTGCATGAGGCTAAGTACCTAATACGCTGACACTAAACCCTAAACCCTAAACCAATTAAAGTATTGTAGCACGATAAGGTCATGCAGGAACTTTGTTATCGACATAGCTCAAGGGATGGCAGTCTTCCGTGCAGGCCAAACAAGCTCTTCTACGATTGCCAGGGAGTTTACCCCACGGCCCCACGGCTTTTGTCGCAATACACGAATTTCAGCCAACACCTAGACCTCCCAAATAACCAGACTCAGGGAGATGTCCTTTGTACCCTTAGGGTTTGTACCCTTGGGTTTGGGTCCCTAAACCTAAAGTCTTTGACTGACAAATAGCTGAAGTACCCCTTGTTTTGAGGTTAATTAAAGGCCATGATTAGGGGTACTTCGGAGGTAAGCCCTAAACCGCGCAAAACCCTGTGAACACCTTGGTCTCCCCACTTCATCTCAGGCGGATTGTTCGGAAAGTCGGGGGGGAAAACGAGAAGAGCGGAAAAGATGCCACCCTCGTACCTCAAAGGCTTATAAAGGGTTTTAGGGTTAGGGGGTTTAGGGTATAGGGTTTGGGGTTTAGGGTTTCGGCTACAGATTCAGTGTGGAGGGTCTAGACGGTTCACTCAATCCAGAAATGATAGTGCTTTGTTGATAACTCTAAGGCTTTCATGAACAGGCGCTTTCACAGACTCTTACGTCAGGTGCTCAGCCGTAGAGGGTCCAGCACATCCTCTCAAGACCATACAGAATTTCAAGCCGCCCCTGTTCCAGCCCGCTACCTCTGAGCATGGGAAGTTTGTTTACCAGTGCCACTGCGAAAGGCAAAAGATTGAGGAGGTTCCCAAAGCAGGGGCACATTTTTGGGGGTCCCCATATGGGGACCTCGTTATATAATGAGGACTATTGTATTTGGGGTCTGCATTGGGGGTCCTCCTATTCAGGGAAATACCATGCTATACAATACTATGTTTACAAACTTGTATCATGAGAGCTTGAGGCCGGTCTTCCGAATTTACCGTAGGTGAGCCGCTGGCTCCATACTTCTTCCGACTTTATATAAGGCTATAATATAGGTGTTATATAGGGGCTATATAGGAGTTATCACTCCTACCAGCTCTGCCCAGTTGATTAGAATTGCTGCCGTAATGTCCCATGCAATGCTCACAATCGTTCCAAAGCAAAAATTGCAACCCTCAAACCTAAACCCTAAACCCTAAATCCGGCCATGGCTAGCCCAGCTAGCGCGGGGACACAGGAACCACCTACTGCCCAAAGCCTAAGAACTGACTTCCGGTGCCCTGAGCCAGACAACCCAATTTGTTGTAAACTACTGTCTCTGGGACTTCCAAGGCGTCTCAACGCGGGGCACATCCTCAAACCGGACCCCTAATCAGCCCCATAACCCTAAACCCTGAACCCTAAACCGTCAACTCGAAACCCTAAACGGACACCCCACCCCAATGGGGCACAAGCTGTCCTGTGGTCCTTCAAAAACCACCTGCCACCTGAAGAAATCCTGCAGCGCGCGGTTTAGCGTTTAGGGTTGGGGGTTCCGGGTTTAGGGTCATTCGGGCTATTCCGGGTAGGCTTGGTGTCAGAACTATGCAAACTCCAATCCCGAAGCATAACTGGATTCGACATCCCCAAGGTCTCCCCTGAGATTAAATTTAATGAAGCAAAAGAATCCTCACACAAGCCGCCGAGTTAAGCAATTTACCTTCAGGTCCTAGGGATGTGAGCCTTTGATGCACAGGGCTTGAGGTGTAAGGCATTCAAAACTGGCCCGGGTACCTTGGGAGCTTAGGCACTTGTTCTTGTCCTGCTGTCTAGGATTCACAGGTTCACAATTCGTGGGGCCAAGGACAGGTCAAGTTCAGCTGTTTTTCGGGGATGACTGGGATTTCGGCGGTTGGGCGCTTAGGCGGTTTAGGTGGTCTTGGACTTAAAATGCTTGCCTTTGGGGCAAACGCATGTCGATGAACCCTTCAGCACACAAACCGATCTCTGTGCCCAAGTCAGCAAGCAGTAAGATATAAAACCCCAAGAAGTTCAGCAGACGTTCCTGGAAATGGTGTTGCCGTGATTTGCGCGTCATCCTTGCTGCAGTCTCCAGCTAAAGCCGGAAGAAATCTGCTGCGGCAGAACAAGTGGCTTCGTAGAGTGTAAATAGCTGATTCCACTAATTCAAACATCAGCTATTGATGCAAAATTTCCCTACTTCTGCCGGCATCTACAACAAAATGAGCCCCTCATGGCAACATCTCCCTGCTAAAAAGGATGGCTGGTCACGACAAGCCTACAAATATGGACCACGGTTCCTAAAGTTCATTTGCTTCCCGAACACTATCCCGATTCCACCTAAACCCTCGACCCTATCTCTGGCTCCCCCTTACCAAAACCACAATCGATGCAATGGCTTGGCGTCCTTTGGCTGTTAACTGTTAAAAGGAATAGTCAAAACATTGTATCGTAATACTAATAGTCATTTCTCAAGATTGCAGTTGTGCTTGTCAAGTGAGAGAATATAATCCTAGTCTGCGAGGGCTCAAAAACAAACCGAAGATCCCCCAATTCGGAGAGTGATGGCTCAGCTTAAAACAATGAATGCCAGAGCCGAAGATGCTTCAAAATCAAATGCTACTTAAGCCCTAAACCCTAAACCCATCCCCCAGAGCGGTCCGAATCATCCTCGAGCCCCACAGAGAATCCGCTCGTCTCATCCTTCGCCAGCTGGACTAAGTCATTGTAAGCCAGCACAACCAAGGTTTAAGGTTCAGGGTACAAGGTATACGGGGATGCCCATTAGGCAGGTCACCATGAAAGAGGTGGTTCTTCTTACCTATGGTTAACGAGGTATGTTTCTTATGGCAATCCCTATATAACGCCACAATCATACAGATTTTCCATTCTTTGTAATACCTCCATGCCCCCTGAACCTGGAATCCTAGTGTCCATTTGAACCTTTTGTTATTGATGCCTCCCTGTGATGGATGGCCGTCCCAGCGTTCAGAGCGAGCACTCTTTTTGCAGCTATGCTGACGTAGTCCCGGATACGGAAGTGATGTTGCTCGATGAGCCGTCCATGCAAAGCTGGCCAGCTGAAGGCAAGATGAAATCACGGGCCAATATTGGACCTCGATACGGATGATACTTTACAGACGCCCCTGGGTGGTACGTGGGGGGGTCAAAAAAGCTGAGCAAGAACATTTACATGCGGACTTCATATCCACACACAAGCACAAAAAGTCGCAAGCTCCAAATTGATGCCTACCTGTGATGGATGGCCGTTCCAGCATTCAGAGCGAGGACTCTTTTTGCAGCTACGCTGACGTAGTCCCGGATGCGGAAATGATGTTGCTCGATGAGCCGTCCATGCAAAGCTGGCCAGCTGAGACGAAGATGAAACCACGGGCCAAAGTTTGGACCTCGATACGGATGATACTTTGCAGACGCCCGAATCCCAAGTTGTTGGATCTAGTTTAAAGAAGACACTAAATGAGAGACAACTTGTGCTCTAGAGGTTTTGGCCTTGGTCCAAACCGCACTTGCAACTTTGGAGTGCTGTAGCAGCATTCTCCCTGGCTTTTTGTACCGAAGTATTGACCTGCTGCATTTCCACTGCCCACGGCTTTGAATCTCTTTAAAGGATCAAAGGTTGTGATAGGCATCATGTGATGCACCTGAATTCCTCAAAACGTAAGGATTGCAGGCCGAGAACTTTAGCAGCCAAGCGGATTTGCTCCGTATACTTTTGGAGGGTCAGGTTGTCAAACAAAGGCTTACCAGGCAAGGCAGATTGGTAGCGGGTCTTGATGATCAGGTTGACGTCTTTGCGAGATGCAGTATTACACAGCACGCAGTCACCAAATTCGCCAGCTCTTGTTGGAACTCCATCCTCAAAAAGCCCAAGAATTAGCCCCCACACATCAACAGCCCGTGATGCCCGTGGTTGAATGACATTGTCTTTGCGCAGAATGAAAATCTCACCTGGTCGCAGGTAGGTGTCACCTTGTACCAAGATAGCTGCAGCAGTCACGCGGTGACCTGACACAAGGCATTGAAGGGCAATCAAGTCCCACAGCGAGAGATCAACTCCAGCTCGCGAGGATGTTGAAGGCTTTCAATCCTTTGATCGCTTGCTTCGAAAATGGAAGTTGCAGCCGCTCTGCTAAGTGTAGATTGGGCCGCAGGAATATCCATCCATATATCAAATAATTGCCTTCAGTAAGACGCCTATGATCCTCACAAAGCTCGTGTATGAAGAATCTGATTGCTTCATCTACCTGTCTGTGAATGTTGCGGGACAAGCTGGTTGATGTAGCCCATTGCTCGAATTCCTCGACTGCTTCAGTGTAGAGCTGCAGAGTTTTAGGCTTTACACGGCTGCCTACCAGCAGTTTACTGCGCGGCACAACCTGCGTCACCTTCAACTCGCGCTTTCAAGGTTGCTGCGGATCGCTGCCGCGACGACGCCGATGACATGGCTTTCCGTTGTCTGTACCCAGAGATTCCAAAAGCC
>CAJNIZ010024369.1:38900-50444 GCA_905231905.1 Symbiodinium pilosum | reverse complement strand
TGCAAGAGAAGCTGCAGGTGTTGTGTGCTGGGCTGCTGCCTCTGTCAATTGCTGGCGTTTTGGCTGTTTCACTTGCGAAAAACAAAGCCCATGTCCATCCCACCGGCATACCGCCTATGCATGGGTACAACACGGTGTCAGGACAAACTTTGAAAGAAGGATTGCAACAATCATCATAGATCTTGTCAATCTCAAACCCGTGCTCGACCCAGAAGGATTTTGACCTTGGCATGTCAATGCCAAATCAAGAAGCCATCTGGCGCAGCTCAAACTGATAAAAGCAGTTGGATACATCCATCGCCGTGCCCAAACCGGTTGTGTCATGATCAGTTTCAGCACATAAATGCTCCTGCATGGCCTTGACCGACAAATCAAGCTCTGCAAAGTTCCCTGCACTGCCAAGTCTGGTGACAGGCGGGGATTTGTGATGAGCGTGTGTACTACGGGCGTCAACGATGGTTCGGATTGCAGAGGGGTCTTTCTTCTTCACGAAAAATATCCCAATCTTGCTCCGCAGATGAATCCTAAGTGTAAGTGTACCAGCACTTGTAAAGACGCCGAAAGAAATCAACAGGAACAGCTTGACCACAGTTTTTTATGGTCGCAGTACGGTTGCTTTGGGCACCGATTGGGATCATCGCGCATTAACTTGACGAATTCTGCTGCACTCCGCTCAATATGACTCTCCTTGCGTTGAAGAAGAGGAAGTACGTGCGGAGGGAGAAGCTCTGATAAAGGCTTAGGCTTAACCTGCGACTTGAGAATGTTAAGCTTCTGCTCAGGATTGTAGCACGCAAGATTTTTCGAGGCTCCCCATCATAGAGGTTGTGTATCTCATCAAATCCTGAAAGGCCAAAAAAGGTGTCATGGCCTGACAAAACTGGCTCACCCCAAAATGTTTACGCACTGGATCCGGCAGCACCCTCGCTGCCGGCATTAGCTTTTTCTCTAGGATTGCGTCCTCGCCCTTTCCCTTTCTCTTTTCATTTCTCCTCGCTGGTGGGGACACTGCCTCGGTTGCCGCCGAACTCTTCTTTGTAGAGCCTCGTCAGTTTCTGTACGTTGGCCCGGTCTTTTAGCTTAGAGGCAACCCAGTTGTTGAAGGTCAAGGTCACAGCCTGTCCAGTGGCACCGACACTCTGCTCCATCAACAGCTCAGGACCTGTGTAATCTGGCGAGGCAGGATTGCGCGCTACAGCTGTCTCAATCTGAATGAGCCTTCGGACGGCAAGCTCCGCCACGAAGATATTGGAAAGATCCAGTTGGTCAATGCCCAGACCAACCCGCAACATGTCTGCACCTGAAGATTGTGAGACCCCAGATGCTTGCAACCAGGTGAGGTGATAGGCTGTCATATCGGTTGACCCATTGCGGACAGCTTCAAGGTATTCCTTGACGGCCCGCGGTCCTATCAACGGCCAGTCATCAATAGCAAACTCCCGAAGCCCGAAGCATGCCAACCCCGGATTTGAAGTCCAAGAATCGTTTGCCCTGAGAATCTCGATGATCTCCTAAGAGCCTTGCATCACCCTTGGTCTTCTCCTTCTGCATCAACCAGTTCGCCTTAATTATCAGTCGGGCTTACCCACTTTGCGTAAACTTCCTCGCCTGCCCGCCCGATGATGGCGGAATCTCTGAGAACAACAGCTTCATCAATCTCCTCATCCGTGACGCGATCACCAAAGTCAGGACGAGAGGTGTCGGCAATGAGCCAGTCGTAAGCTTCCACGTCGACAACGTCAGCATCATTGAGCAAGTTAGCCATGATCTAGAGCCGTCTTCTGTATCCATCGAGTTCTGCCCTTGTCAACGGATCGAAAACATACACTGCAGGCGCTTGAGGTGCTGGAAACTCCCTTCGCCTCTCCAACACACCGTGGATGGCCACGTTCAAGTTGATCCTCTCCCGGTCCCCATCTGGCGTGAGCCCTATCCATGTGCCCGCCCCCATCTTTTCAGGAAGGAGTCTGTGATGCCATAGAAAGCCGTTGGCATCATAAGGGAAATGCAGAAGGATTTGCGGTTCTGGAACATCAAGGGTGCGGAGCATCGGATCCATGCTGTCGGCTTGTCTTCAACCGCCGGAGTTCGGACGGTGTGAAAAGTCCTGTTCGATCTGGTAACCGTAGCAAGCCGTGGCTTTCCTGAGCTGTCTCCTCAACAAGTAGATAATCTGATGGCTCTTCTGAGACTTCTTCAGTCGACGCGGGCCTACATGTGATGTTGATACGACACCACAATATGACTGCGCCCAGCACCGACGCAAGCACAAGCTCAACCCAGCCAGAGGCTCGTAGCTGAAATCTTTGCACTTCAGTCTCGCATAGACAAATATCGAAAGCAGTGTTGGCCTGTTCAAGAAGACGCTGCCCTTGGGACAACTCCAAGCGAAAGGCCTCAACGTCGGCTGTGATAGCTTACCAGTCAGGAAGGAGGCTGTCCCTCAAAGAGCCACCGCCCGATGTAAGTGCCAACAGCTATGACTATCACAGCGCGCTGCCACTAAAGTGAAACATCAATTCATCTCAAAAAGGCTGAGCAAGAATATTTACATGGGGACTCATATCCACACATAGGCACAAAAGTCGCAAGCTTCAAATTGTTCATTGGTCTCCCTGTCATTGGGGTCACCGTCCCATATAAGCCCTGCGTAACCCCAACATGTCCCCTCTATAACCTCTGTTTATCCCTACTAACCATAGGCAAGTAGTTGGTCTGCCTTCAGTGGGCACTCTGCGCTTGATACACAGGTAACCTCCCTCCACCATCTTCCAATGCTTTTGCAATAGTTTGAAGAAATGGTTTACAGAGTAGCTGAGTAGCTAACTCTGCCCAAAGCCCTCAAGCCCAGACCTACCAGCCCACCTCCACCAGAAATAAACACCAAACCATTCCAACAGCTGAGAGCGTCAGTACAGCGTTTCAGTGAAAATCATGCTGTAACTGCACGTATCCTTACGGCACTCCTGGAACCGCTTTAAAAGTACTCTTTATAAAACCCCTTCGGGTTCCGCGTAAAATGGCTAAGTTTCGAGGCTCCTGAACCTGAAGCCCCGTCAACCCCCAAAGACTATCCAGCCTTAACCCCAAGTCCCCTAGATACTCAGCTCAATCCGAAACCAAGCACGATACCCAAACCCCCTCAACCCGCAAGCCACAAAGCGTCTCATGCGTAAGCTCCAAACCCTCAAACCCCAACACCCTGAAATCCCACAGCAATCCTTCATGAGCTGGCACAGCTCTCGCTTTAGCAACTCGCGGGCTACATGCGACATGGCCTTCGGCCAGGTGTGGATTGGGGTATCTGGCTTACGGGTTCTGCTCAGGATCCGGGGTCAAACGGTTACGGTGTTGGAACTAATTAGGACGCCTTCTGGTATATCCTCACTTGGGGGCTTTTCGTTCTTGGGGTAGCCTGAAGCACCCCCGGAGATACAGGGACTTTGAAGGGCTTGTTGGGGGATAGCGCCTCAAGATTGTAACTTGAACACCTCCCATGTAACAACAATCGTAAGATACTGCCACACTTGCCCGCGGTTCCCCAAGACCCTACATGGAAACCTACTTACCGGCCCACTGGCGCGTAAGGAAGAAAAGTTGATTGGCATCATGGGCATGCGGGATGATGATAACCAAGTTAAGTTCAGGGATGTGCGTAGAGCTTCAAGTTTGTGGGTCCTGCATTCCTGGAAATGTTTAGAACAGTAAAGCTGACATGTTTGGGCGCCCTCCTATGGGACCTGAGTTTCAGGAAGAGCTTGGGGAATTTTCAGTAACCATCATAAAGGTTATCGGCAGGAAAAAAAAGATGATTTTTCCGGCTTAGGGTACGAGACAGTGGTATGCTGTGCAAAAATAGGCATTGAGGGCACAATCAAACACCCCCGAACCTTGGATGCTAGCCCCGCTTGTTCCCCTAGACCCACTCCAGAACTGTGGCTGAGGTGGAGACTTTGCATAATGAAAAGGTTGCACAACACACAATGGGTAATATGTAGCTAACTAGGCATACCCCAAAATGGAGCCCAAACATATTGGAGTCCTAGCTATGGGGTCTCCCAAGCAGGATCCCCTAATTCTTCTCCAAAGCCCTATTGTGGGCTAAGGGCCAAGAAACCTCCGCACCTTGTCAAACCAACTAATAAGGTTTTATAGGGCTATATAATTAGGGACTATATAGAAATGATGGGAAACAAAATAGAAAAAACTATTTAGGGTTTAGGGTTTAGAGTCTAGAGTACAAGCCAGAAAGCTAGGACATCAGTATCCTCCTATCGCCAAGCCCGGAACAAACACAGCATAAATCGTCACATTTCCATGTTCCCCCATCTGGCCTCTACTACAAGATTTTCTGCGTTTGGGGAATTCATGCTTCAGCTCCCCGTAGGTATTTCTACAATGCAGCATGGTGCCTGGGACATCTGCACCAACCTGCAAACTAGAAGCAAACATTCAGTTCCGCCTAATCATCTTGACACTGATATAGGGTAGGGCTCAGCGTGCAGGATTTATATAAGGCTCACGGCTTAAGTTTAGAGCTTCCGCAGAGGACACCAACTGTGCACTCACCACCTTTGAAGAAACCCCACCTAGGGCGTCCGAATAGGCCTAGCCAATACATCATTTGTTGCACAAGCCATATCTATGCAAAACTTGAATAGAGATGGGAGCGCAAATGTCACGATATAAAACATTTGCTGACATCTGATGCCCTGCAAAGTGCAGTTTTTCCCTCTGGTATTGCATATCCACTTGCTTGTTCAACTTTGTCCCGCTATAACCAGAAGCCCTTTTCAACCCCAATTGCTTCACGCGTTGTCTCCTGAACATCCAATGCTGGAAATGCTTGTGGTTGATCATTTATACTGTACAGGGTCATTATGTTGATCCCCAAACAGACTAGAGGCGGCCCTAGCAGTAGGGTTGGAGCCCTGGGGTTTGGAGGTTTAGGACTTACGTTTTAAGGTTTTCTGGTTTAAAGGTCTTCGTCTTTGGGAAACCTGGGACCCGAGCAGAGGCTGTCCGGAGCAAGTAGTCGTAGCCGGCACTGCTTCACTTGCTTGAGCCAGCAAGAGACCGGCATAAACTTCGCAAAATGTGGTGCCCTACAATCTCAGCAGTAAAATAGGGATTCTCAGACGGCTGTCAAGGAACTGCCATGCAATCTTCGGAAAAAATGAGGTTCTATGTTGCTTCTGGGGATTTCGTAGCTGAAGTCCAGCCAGACTTTCTGACCCAGCGTCCTCGGATTGGTTGCAGACAAAAAGGATATGCCAGGGTTCTATCCATACTTCGTTAAGGGTTTAACGTTTACAGTTTAGGGTTTAGATTCAAGGAGGCTGACTTTGAATAGACCTTCCAAAGAACTAGTCGGTGCCCAGGACAAGCTTCGTACAAGAGAGTCCCGTCCAGGTCTACATGTGTCCGAAGCTGTTATCCCCATACCTCAGTCTAGGCAGTTATTCCATATGAGCTATATGGTCGAAACTCCTAGTATCCCCCCCATAAGAACCCCGATGATACTACCCTATACTATCCCCTATGTAACCCTCTCTAAGGAGTTTAGACTATAGCTCATATCACCCTCATACACCGTTGCAGAATTTAACCCACTAAGCCCCAAACCCATGCTGATGGAAACCCAAAACCGCGACCCCGACAATGCAGTACTAGCAGGACAGCTAGTCAGGACCTCGAGACCTATTCATGCTCCTGCTATTCTCCTGGGGTACCCTGCTTTGGATCCCTAACTGCAAATGGGCAAACTATATAGTAGTTTCTATTATTTTTTTAATTTTCCCCACATAACCCCAATATGTACCCTATAATCCCTATAAAGCCCCTATATAATCCCTATAGTTTCCAACTTCTGGGAATGTGGAGGCACCTCGTCTGCCGAAACGAGATTCTTAGCTTCCTGCATGTCTGGGCCAGTATTGCGGAGAAACCCTGAACCCTGAGCTCTCACCCAAAACGTTGAACGCTAAAACTCTAAACCCCTAATCCTTAAACCCCCATACCCTACACTCCTAAACCCTAAACCCCTAAAACCTAAACCCTCAACCCCTACCCCTACACCCGAAACCCCGAAACTCCATCTCGAAGTGCTTTTATTCACCGGAAGCGTTAGCTGTCCTGAAAAAGCTGGTCACATTCACCCGCTCGGAAACGGGGTTCTGCTAAGCAACCTAAATAAAGATACCAAAATATTAGTATATAGTAAATGAGGATTTCCTTCTTATTAGTAACCTAATTTATGTTCCTCAACAGCAACCCAGTGTTTGGGGTTCAGGGGGGCAACTATCGTTCCATTGGACGCTCACATGTGCTTTCCTGATTTGGGGTGGCCACATCCAACAAAATCTATCAAGGCTTTGACTTTGCCGAGGGTTCGGACATGAAAGCTTGGCGTGATGAAGCCTGCCTGCACGCCTGTCATAATATTCTGCACAGTGAAGTGTCCGAACTTTCAGTGCAGTTCCGTTTGTGACGCGTTGTGCTTGTCGGGTAGGACTGAAGGCTTTAGCCAGCTGACCATCTAAACCTTGCACATATGCCGGAAATCCGACACGTGTGTTAGTATTGTGGGGCAGAGCGATTCTGATACAAGTATATAGGCAGAAACAAAGAATGCGGTGGTCAGTGGCTCATCTCGTCCCGAGGAGACTGAAGGGGCTCGTTGGAAACACTAAACGACCATGATTCCTGAGTTCCTTCCGCTGAACTGCTTTCCAATTACAAACCATGAAATGACTACTGTTGCTTAAGACTCGAAATGGCAAATAATAAATGAGCAACCTGTCCAGGATGCCCAATAATTATGTCCTTGGAGACCCTTAGCTCCTCAACCTCACATACACTTAAATCAAAGATTCTTAGGCCCTAAACGCCTAGTACTGAAACCCTCCACCCTGAAATTACGCCATAAACCCTGCTCCGCGCGGATGTTCCTACCGCGAATCGAGAGTCGAGCCGCAGTTTTCGCAGGCTGCTGCAATTGGGAGAGTAGGGTTGTAGAAACAATGAATTTAAGGGCTATGAGTGCAACTGTGGCGGCAGCTGTTGTAGGTAGCAGCAGTATTGGTAGTAGTTGTAGTATAATCGTGGTGGTTGTAGTCGTCGTCAGAATCGGCATCGTCACTGTAGCCGTCGTCGTCCTCGTCATTAGCGGCGTCGGCGTCGGCATCGGTGTCGCGGCAGCAGCTGTGGCGGTGGTGGCAACGGTGGTGATAGCAGCAAATAGGCGCACCCTCACCAACGATGCAAATCGTGGAAGCAGTTGGGGTTGAGGGGCTGGGGCAGGGTCGGGCGGTGGATTGGACATGGGGAGCATAGTTACCTCTTCATTCAAAGCGTGCACATTCGAAAAGCCATGTACGGTTACAGAATGAATTTGCACGAGGCACATTCTGGCACAACCCTCTGCTGCTTAGGCTCTTGACCGCGCACCCCTGACATGTAAGGCATGTGGTTGGTACGGGGCGATCAGCAGCAGTAAGGCAGTAAGTTGCAGTTGCAGTAGTTCTTGTTGTTGAGATTGCAGCAGGAGCAGCAGCAGCGGCAGCAGCAGCGGCAGCAGCAGCGCCGGCAGCCGCGGCAGTAGCAGCGGCAGCGGCGCCGGCAGCCGCGGCAGTAGCAGCGGCAGCGGCGGCGGCAGCAGCAGCAAAGGCAGCGAAGGCAGCAAGGTCAGCAGCAAAGTCAGCAGCAAAGGCAGCGGCAAAGGCAGCAGGCAGCAGCACAGCAGCAGCAGCACAGCAGCAGCAAGCAGCAGCAAGCAGCAAAGGAAACCTGGCCCCGAAGCCTCAATCTCGAACCCAAAACCCGTCTTTGAGCACTTCCCGCAAAACCCTACATCACCTAGACCGGAACCAGGATGAACCCTAAGCTCCCTGTGACTTCAGGGCCACCTGGCTCAGACTCGTATGGCTTTTTTGCATCGGAGCAGGGTCTGCACCATGCGTCGCCCACAGCTAGGGTTCAGGGGCTTAGCGATTTTCCAGGGGTTTGGGCCGTAGGAGCGGGAGGCTTTTGGGTTTACAGGTATAAAGGGCTTTGGGCTTAGGGTTGATGATTGTATGTTGCAACTCTTGTTATCTGCTCTCTGGAAAAAACTCTTGACCAGGCCACCTGGTTTGTTCTCCATTCCACCCTTTGGTTCGGCTTGATTTTGCGAGGTCCTGTAAGCAGTTTGGGCTTAAGGGTTTCCAGTTGGGATGTCGTGATTTAGGTTTTGGGCTTAAGCGCAGACGCTTGAGAGTTAGGGTGTGAGAGGATGAGGTGCATGGTTTTAACGCTCAACTCCACCTTCAAAGGACTAGTTAAAAATGGGTCCAGCCAAACCATGCACTGTTCTACCGCTGCCTTAATACAAGTGCAGTTGCCAACAAACTCCTGAAACGTCGATCAGTCACAGCGCCCCCGCCCTGCATAAACCTTCAACCGTGAACCGATGACCGTTACTACAAACAGCTACAAACTATGCCAAGCCCCAAGCGGCCATAAGCCCTAGCATGGGAACTTGGCTTGTTATGAGAATGAGGAATATGTGTTGGCAAGTGTTGCGCTTGTATCTTACTTAAATGTTGAAGGTGTTTTGAGAAGACATCTTGTATGGCAGCTGTAAGTCTCGCGTGTGGTGATGCTGAATAAGTACGTAGCCCAATATAATATAGAACTGAACACCACTAGCCTGAACATGCCGGTTGCAGTCTTTGCAATTAGTTGACGAGGTGAGCCTCTGAATGGAACCCTAAACCCAGAACCCTAAACCCTAAACCCTTGATCGTCAGCCCCCTAGTCTAAAAGCATCTTATCGTTACAAATGGTGTTGCCAAAGGCGACTGGTGTCGTTTTTCGTTGCGCTTTGATACTGGCGAGCCTGCCCGAACCCTGTAAAGCCAGACCCAGATATGGGTTCGGCGAAAATTCATCGCACAAGCGAGGCTTGGGCCACAATTGCAGCCCAACGAATTGCGAGCTTCTAAGACAGGAAAACCCTTCCCTGACGGCCTGGACTGGGGTGGTTGAGGGTTTCAAGATATACTTGCAAGACTATATGGTTCGGGATTTAGGGAGCAGGATTCGCGGGAGCTTGGCCCAGATACAGTGACTGTCGGACAGCATGGTACCGCTGAGTGCCCGACTCCAAAGGCCGTGCGACACATTCACCCACCCCAAAACAAACTAAACTCCGTCAGATAGGAATTTCATCTGCGTAGCCCTTCAGGTGTAGGGCCAGGAAGGAAGAAGCGGAGATCTCGTAGTTTTGGTGTCTCTTTCACGGGACTTCGGACGCTTAGAGAAAGTTTGGGATGGAAAGGCCCCAAGCTGGCTTGATGTTAATTAGGGAAGTTAGATTAAGTTGCAATATTATGGGTCGATAGGGTTTTCCTTTTTCTGGGCATATAGCAAATAAGAAGGGGTCTCCGTATCAGCTTAATCTAAGTTCCTTGACAGCAACCCAACAACAGCCTAATAAGAAGAGCCCCAAGTTTCTAAGGAAGCCTGAGCAGCCATAGGGCCTGGGAGTGACGACTTTAAGGGTTCTGAGTTTAGGGTTTAGGGTTTCTCAATTTAGGGCTTAGGGTTTAGAATCTAGGCTTTAGGGTTTAGGGTGTATTTGCAAAGGGTATAACTTGTAGGCGGCCTAGGCCACGAGTTTAGGGATTGGACGTCCCAGTTCGATTACAGGCAGTGCTGGGAAAGCTGAGGTTCCCCCCCATAACCGCCCCGGGGACAAGCTCACGGATTCTGAACCTTCGGAGTTTAAAGGCGCCTCCAGAAAAGTCAAGGACGGAAGTCTCCCCTAAACCCTAAACCCTAAACTCTAGTGTTTGGGGCCTTCATAGCCACAGAGGGGCTCTGTTTATTGAAGGGTTCCCTGCTGCAGGTTCCTTCGGAATCCGATTGGAGATTCATTGTACAACTGCATGTGCCGGAATTCCTTGGACTAACTACAGATGCCGCACACGTTCAGCAATGCGCGCTGTACATTATCGCATACACTCGGAGAAACCAAGTCCAAGAACCCGCCAAATGGCCCAAGGACAATCTGCTGCATGGAGCAGTGTTCTTGAAAGTTTGGCTTACTGAGGACTATAATATTTTGGGTCTGTATTGGGCCCCCCTATTTTTGAAACTTCTCCATGTATTTCTTTGTCAGACGCAGCGCTGAGCCGCTTTTGACAACTTGGAAAATGGATGGCCAGTGCACCACAATGATGTCCGCCCTATTCCACGCACACTTGTTTACTTACTGGGGGTTAGTAGGGAATAAGCGAATACATTATATAGGAGTTATATCTAGGGAATATATCCCCGTTTTCCCGACTAACCACCAGCAAGTTCAGGACACGGGGAATTGAAATCCCAAGCCGTAAGTACGTCACCCTTTGGGCATGAGACTTTAGGGGCCCAGTGCTTGTAGGATCTGGAGGATGAGGTTGGGCGCCGGCTGGGGCAAAGTTTAGAATTTCCGGCCCAGTTCCCAGGAACCAGGAAAGAACCACCTTTACGTGAAGAGCCGTAACTTATTGTCAGTATGTTCGTACACCAGTTATAGCTTGCACGCTTTATGCTGGATGCTGGCTCTGAGGCGTTCAGGGCTGCCGAGGATCGACTCTGCAGGACAACAGTCTTTAGGCCTTGAGGCTGTACAGCTGCTCACAACCACAGATCCTGACCGCTAAGCCGCACAACGGTATAAGCTCAAGAAGCCACACCATTAAGGGTTCCTATGCAGATTCCTCCAGCTCAGCGCCAAGCGTATGCCCTACAGGGTACCTGCGTTCAGGAGTGTGTGAGTCCCTGGTTGTCAGCCTGGGCTGCCATAATTCAGGGTCCAGGGCGTCACTTCAAGTCCATGGCTAGTTAAAAGTGGAGTCATGACGAGGATGAGTATAATCGTAGCCTGATTCGGGGACTACTATCCATGAATCTTCAAGTAGTTTTAGGTTTGCGGGGGTGTTCACGCTGGAAAGGCATCAAAGCTAGAAGCGAGCATCACATCTGCGGCAAGAATGATGAGAAACTCCACAGCGCGTCACCAGCAAAGACCCTGGACAGTAACAGCTGGAATGGTGCAACTGTATGAAGGGCGGGGAGAGAGAGAGAGAGAGGGGTCAATCTATCTAACTCATGCATTGTATAAGAATTATTATGACAAGCTGGATCCAAGCAATGGGGAAGTCTAATCGAAACTGCATTGATTTCCTTGGGACTGAGGCGGAAGCAACTTGTTTCGGGAGTTGGCGGAAGCCTTCTTGAATTTGACTCTTTCCAACTTCGGTACGGGCCTGCCTGAAATCAGACATGATTTTGTGCTCAGGGCCTTACGCCACGCAAGACCCTGAGTCTTCAACAAAATGACGGGATGCATACTGACTGTACTGAATCTACGTGATTGTCTATGCAAGAGAGAGCTCCTTCCCCACACACACAAAAAGTAAATCAACATTAGTATACAGATATTTATCTGTAAATGCATGCGCATAAAAATTTTGCGTACGATGGAAGAGTACTACGTACGTATGCAGATATATATAT
>CAJNIZ010024369.1:0-38872 GCA_905231905.1 Symbiodinium pilosum | reverse complement strand
ATATATATATGTACATGTTCCATCCGTTGTTGCTCAAATGCCCTAAGTCGCAGCAAGACTTCGGCAAAGGCACCGGGACGCAAGGGCTGCGCCTCCAATCCTGTCTTCCCATCAGCTTAGGACTTAGGATATGGAAGTTTCTCAAATTTGGTTTGGGTTTAGGTGTAGGACTGAGGATATGGAGGTTCCTCAAAATTGGTTTACGGTTGGTTTAGGGTTCAGGGGACTCCGGGACGGGTTTAGAGGACCTTGGGGATGCATGGGGAAGAAAAGGAGATCATGGGCCCGCCCTGAAGGGGTTTTAAGGGAACATGTTGGCTCATGTTGACTCATATGGGTGGCTCTCCAAAAGTTGGAGCATTGTAGGCAACCTCTTAAAACATTGGAGCCTCTCTGGAAACCCTACAGCTTTCTGTGAAGTTTCTGGAGTTCTGAAGTAGCAACCTTATGGCTGCGGGGCGAAGCAATGGCGTCCCCCAAAGCAGAATGTTCCGTTGGCCAGCTGAGAGTCATTAGAGCTGCGAAGACAGCGCCGACAAGCACATGCGAGCGGTCAAACTGAAGGAACATCACCTGACCCCCAGTTTTACTTTGGGGCACACCATTTGGAATGAGGTTGGTTGAGGTTGCTATGATTTGGCCAAGAGTTAGGGTTGGAACGGATTGCAGGGTTTGAATTTTGGTTGAGGAGACTACGTACTATTCGTCCTCAGGCTAGCAGATACCTCACTTTCATTCAAAGCTGCTTCTTACATGGTTCCGATGTTGCAATACGCGCTCCTGTGCTTCTGTCCATTAAGGTCCTTGCTGTTCTGTTGTCTCCAGAAGAAACTGAAGTTCGTGCCAATTGCACAGCCAAACCTTTTTTTTGTTGCTTCTTCTATGTTTGGCACCTTAACAATTCTCGCATGGGCTGCACCAACTCTTCAGAAAGCTAGCTTCTACACAGCGATTTGAGAAGTAAAAGGGCTGCCCGGTGCCGGCAACGAGCGTAAACACATCCGAAGTCTAGGCTTTATAGACTGCAGAGATGCGAAAATCTCGGCTGTGACGCAGAATTACGGCTTGGGATTAGCGGAATGGTGGCCAGTTGGAAGTGGCCATGGCTAATTATGCTATCTGGGACTCTAGAACGGTCAAAAACACTACCAAAACAGCAATGTTGCGGACATCCTCGCTGCATGGTCTGTCGGAGCCCTGAACCCTGAATAATCGAGCCTTCGGAAGACGCCCGACAAACGACACTTGACAAACAAAAATTTCAGTCCTAGCTCTGGCTAGATCCACATGTGCATTTCTTAAAAGGGCACCAAAGGCGCGACCTGGTCCTGACACCCTTGGGCCCTTGGGCTTTACCCCAAAATAGTCTTGCATTGAATCCTGTTGCCATTGCAGATACCGATTTTCGCTCTGTATCTCCCATCATTCAGACCCCCGCACGCCATGCAGATTTCTGCAGATCCTAGAAACCACAACATAGCCCCGACTTTTGAGGCTTCGGGTGCAAGGATTAGAGCCTCAACCCTGAACGTCAAAACCGAAAGCGTGAGGACCGTGGCCAAACCACACATGCTAACGGGGCACACGCCACAGAACGTCGTGAACCGCCAGGCAGCAAAACAACATGACGGCGCCACCTAGGAAAGGGTGTCTGGGGATTAGCAAGGTGTTGGCGGTCAGGGCTTAGGGATTTACGTTTTCTTGCCATGGAATGTTGCTATTGAATACGTCTTCTACTCTGTGCTAGGAACTGTTTTTATTCCTGGCATTTCTATCATTACTGTTTAATTCTTCTTAATACTATTGCTATCATTATTAGATGTGGCGCTCTGGCTTTGTTGGACTCACTCCTCATGCAGCGAGCCTGTTTGTCTACAGCGACAGCACTGTTTAAGAAAACATTGGTTTAAGAAATTGAGCCCTCGGCAGCCACGCATCTAAAATCTACTTCGAAAATACAAGGCAAACAGAAATCAAGAGATCGAGGGTACCCTGACCTCGCGGAGGCAATTTCTTAATTCAGTTTGCTTTTGTAGTTTGGCCGTTTTTGAAACCTCTCAATTCTGGACAAAATGGAATAGAACTGGCCGCAGACATGATTAGAAAAGGTCCCATTTTCTCCAAATGGATAAAATGACCAGATGTCAAAAAAACAGATTAAGAAATTGAGGGGCTCGATTTCTTAATTTGGCCGCTTTTAAAACTCCCAATTTTGATTAAGATGGAGCAGCTGTGGTATCTTTTGTTAAGAAAGGGAGGAGCTGTGGTATTGCTTATTAAGAAATGTAGCAGCTGTGCAATTTCTCTTTTTCGCAATGGAGGAGCTGTGCTTTTTCTTATTAACAAATGGAATTTCTTAATGAGAAATACCACAGCTGCTTCATGTTAATCAAAATTCAGAGATTTCAAAAGCGGCCAAGTTAAGAAATTGAGCCTCTCAATTTCTTAGATTTAAGAAATTGAGCCCCTCAATTTCCTCATTTGTGTTCTTTTAACACGTGTTCATATTTATCGATTTCCCCTAACTAAGAAATGTATTTTCAGAAACGAGGGTACCACCGAGGGTACCCTCAAAGTCAACTAGATTATTTTTGATAAAAAAAAGTCGGCCTCATAATTAAGAAATCGAGGGTGCCCTCAACTGAGCGTAGCTGTTTCTTGAACAGCACTGACACTGTACTTGTACGAGTTGCAGTGAGGCAAACAAGCCTTGTCTCAGCGAAGATGTTACTTTCTTCAAGACATGTGATTAAGCAGTGTTCTCCTGGAAGGAAGAGCCCCGCGAGCTGACTGCCAAGATCACCTGAAACCCCAAACCCCAAACCCTAAACCCGGCACCCCATACCTAGTTTTCAGCAGCTTCACCGTCCTAAGGCAGCTCATGGAAGGCAAAGCCCCAAACTAGACATTGCAAAAAATGAGCTGCGGCGCTGTCAGTTGCAAGCTTGAAGTGAGTATTTGTAAGGTTTGGGGCATAGGGTTTGTTTGGGGCTGAAGGATCATTCTTCAGGGTGAGTGGCTGATGTTGTTGACTTCAGGTTTGTTGTCGGCAGCTCGACTGGTGAAATTCCCGGACCCAAGTATTATGGATTCCCCCGACCACCCCTAGTTCTTGGAACCCCCGATATGGGACTAGTAGGGGGGCTGTTCTGCGGTGTGCTGAAATTTTAGCCGCCCCCCCTGCCCTGAACATCTGAAATTCCGCCCCCCAATCTGTATTCCGTGAGACTCCTCCATCAACCCGTTTGCGTGCAAGGTACAGCTGACCAGAAACAGCGAAACCAACTTGTCTAAGCACCTGATCCATTCAAAGCTTTCAAAAGTTTCAGGCTTGTGCATGTACTTCCTGGTGTAGGGAATATGAGAATATATTATATATGGGTTATGTACCAGTAAGTGTAGGATTGTGTTCGGCTCTCAGGTTGCAATGGTGGACTCAGCACTTCAAGGGCTTCATGGAAGCCTCTTGGGCAGCGAAATGTGAAGCCTACATGCGGAGTTTGAAGTTGCGGCTGTACTCTGAAGCCTATAGTCCCCCTTAAGTAGATAAAATATGAGGTATATGGGGATCTTACTATAATGTACCCAAAGCCATATTCTATCTACTTAAGGGGGACTATAAGTTCTTGCACAACTCCGGTTAGGTGGGGTTGCTCCTTGCAAGCAAGGCAGGTAGGCTAGGCCTGTTGCGAAACGCTGCATGATGACTTTCAGCGCTTCAGGGTCAACCCGCGCGTTTCCTACGGACTTTTGTCAGCACAAACCTGCCTAAACCCGAAACCCTAATACGTCCCCATATACTCCTAGATAATTACCCCCCTTTACCCTTATCATAGCAACTTAGCTACAGTTCACAGTCTCATCAAATCCCTTCAGCTGCTGGCCTTCATGAAGGGAAGCTGCTACTACTAAGCCTATGGAGTGCAGGGTTTCTGCAAGGATCGCCTGTCTCCAGCACACATGAGCTATAGTCTAAATGAAGTCCAGGTGGTAAACCTTGTCCCTATGGTGCTTTGGAGAATGCTGGCTCTGGTAAAATGGATGCTATCATCAGGACCAGCAAGACAGCCACCAGGCAATACCAAGCAACTTGATTGACGGGAGTTTCTACCAAAATCCTCTCTACAGCATCCGTTCTATTTGTCAATTTTAACCCTCAACCCTAAACCCTACAGCATCCTAACACAGGCATCAACCCCGAGAATGAGCTCCACATACCTTTTCGGAGCCTTTTCGGAGACATCCCATGTACCAAGCGAACTTTAGGAGACACCTTGAAGTCGCAAGCACTGGTCTCAAACATCTTTCCCTGAACCAAAAATAGTTTCCATTTTCTTTCCAGTATCCCTATATAAGTATACCCCTATACTAACCCAAGGGTTTAGAGTCTATACCCCCTGCCAGAATCTCACATGACCCTGAACGGTCATGTCAATCTCGCCTGGATGTTCGCTTGCGTGAAAACTTGTCCGCCATCCAGAACCTTAGCACCAACCGTGTGACCCGATACCCGTAGAAAGGAACTTTGCAGTGTAGCATGTATGTGATCGAGCCACCTAATAAGCCTTGAACCCGCACAGATCCCCTGCAGACAATGCTACTGTGGCTGGAGAAGTCTTGCACGACCTGACATGTCCTATACCACTAGGAAATGCAATATTGGAAGGACCTGAATGAAGTGGTGCCAGCATTGCACAGTGCACTGTACAAGCCCATACTGGCTACCAACAGGCCCCTACCGTAAACATAATGCTCCGGATTCTTGAGCTACAGCGAGCACCATCTTGGACAGGTAGGTGAGAAGAGCTACGTTGTCGGTACTCGCAAGCTGCCGATTATGAGATATAGCGCATTTAGGGTTTCTAGGCGTTCCTCAAGGAGGGATGAAGAGGGGAGGGCTAGCTAACGGTTGAAGCTTGAGGGCTTAGTAAGAGGCTACCATGCAAGGTCTTAGCCCAGAATCCTGAACCAGAACCTCCGCGCACAAACCCTTCATCCTTAATACACGAACTTTCCATCATCATCCAACCCAAAACCTGAGAGTGGCTTCCAACAATTCTGGGTCTCACCTTGGGTGATGCCTCTTTAAAAGCATGCTCGAATGGTATCACCAGCATTGGTGAACAATCAGATAGGCGGGCGTGAAATTGCACGCATGAGCCACAAGAAGCCAGGTACGCAAAGTAGGGCGTTGAATTCCTGATCCTGCATGCGCCAAGAAACATAGTGAAGATTAGCATCGGCGCGGCGCCTGATCAAAGCTTAGGGTTTAGGGCTTAGAGTTAAGGGTTTGGGTCTGTTCTCTTCTTCTCCCGGGCGACCATTCAACGCAAAGAATCCGAACAGCTGTGAGAATGGCATACGAAAGGGAGCTAGGAAAGCAAAAGCGGCTTTCAGAACTTGGGTCTAAGGGACTGAAGTGGAATGTTTGTGGCCCAACTTCACAATTGGAAGACAATTATCATTCTGACGTGTTCGTGTTTTCATGGTTTCGGGTACATCAATGACAAGGGAAAAAAAAGCTGCCCCGAACCTCCGGCCTAGTCCGCGAGCCCACGGAAACTTCACACTAGGCCATGAGAGCTTCAACATCCTCAAGAGTAGTTGTATTTTATTGGGGGTCCCTATACTAAGACTTAGAGCATTTTGGTGTCTATGTTGGGGCCCCCCTATTTAAGGAAACTACCATGTCCTCAAAACTACCCCACTGCCCGCATGAGCACGCCAAGACAGCTTCTCTGTATACCAACCACAACGTCGACAATTGTCCCTGTCTGTGTGCCGATAAACAAAACCCTTGAAACTGACACCCTTTCCTCCTAAACCCTACACCTTGAACCCTAAACCCTAGACCCCTAAACCCTAAACCCTAAACCCTGCACCCCCAACCCGAAACCCTAAACCCTACACCTTAAACCCGAAAAACTAGGCCCTAAACCCTACACCTTAAACCCTAAACCCTATAAGCCTATAATCCTGGCCAAGAGTCCCAAATACCAACCCATCCCCTGGAACCAGTGCCATACGCTAAGCTCGATGTTGCGATCTGTACCTGGGAGGAGGGATGATATGGGCTTGAGGGGTTTAAGGGTTTAAGGGCTAAGGGTTTTATAGGGCTTAGGGTTTAGGGTTTATAGGGTTTAGGGTTTAGGGCTTAAGGTGTAGGAGGCAGGAGAAGGATTTAAAACCTTCAGTGATGTGGAGACCTTGTGAATACTTCAGCTCCAGGTTGCATAATGTGAACGGACTAGCCTGCCCGACACGAACATGGCTACATACACTACTGTCTATCAAAAAAGAGGGCTCCAGAGGAGGGCATATGTTCGGTCAGATCTTGGACCACCAGAGACTAAACCGGCCTCAGAATCCCTCTAAATATTCAATTTTCTGGTTGCTACGAGGATTATACTAACCCAAAATTGACATGTATTTTGGAGGCCCGTGTAGGAGAAGAAGCGCGCATCTAGCTCCTAATCTGCACAAAGCCCACAACTTTAAGATTTGCGCGCTCTCAAACCCTAAACCCAAAAGAGTGTGGGCGGCCTTTGGGATGTAGAGCCCAAGCATGTGAGGCTAGATGGTTATAGGGGTCCTATAACGGTTATATGGGGGCTATATAGGGGTCATATAGGGTTTAGGGATTCAATTTTCTAAGGGGCGGGAAAGAGGGTGATACTGTAATCCCTCGAGCATGCGCTGTATACATTGCATCCTTTAGGCATGCCTTTAAATCCCTACGAGGAAGTATGATGGCAAAATTGCAGGGACTACTCAGACAAGATCATTTACGACTCATGAAAAGCAGTCCAGCTCAACACTGTCAGGGGAGCATCTGCCAACTCAAAGATGTCCTTGGTGCCCTAATCTATCCGTGAGACTGAACTCCGACATCAGAAGCTTGAATAGAGCTCTTGAACCGAAAATGCTAATCTCAAACACCTCCCAACAAAAGGGGTGGCGACAGAGAATTAGCAAGTGACTTGACAAGAAGAGGAAGTCGCAACATTTACTGTGTTGCGTGTAGGCCTGAAGCAAGCAAAACCTTAATCTTAATTCGGGTGAGCTCGACTACGTCCTGATGACTGCGCAGAACGAAGGAAGAGACACCAAAGAAATAACAGCGCCGAATCTCCAATACTACGGGGTTTAGGATCAGGGATTTTCAACATCGTTTTGGCCCTGATCGTATAGACTTCCTCCTGGCTCTTGCAAAGGGCTGTTGCAAACTCAGGTGCGCATGAACTTGATGGCCAGGTCGAGATGAAACTGAGATTGTGTTGGGGGCTCATAGTCAGGACTGAAGAGTTGGGGTTTACGGTTAAGGGGTATTGGATTTACGGTCTGGGGGCTCGCAAGACCCATGAATCAAGGGGTTGGGGTCCAGGGTTGCGCTTCAGGGTTGCAATTGTGAGGCTTCCCTGGTACAAATCACTTGTCTCCTTGTCATCTGTTATGCCCTAAACCCTAACCCTTAAAACCCCGAACCCCACACCTCTCTCATTCGAGGTATGGTCTCCACAGGGTTGCCGGTCTGAGACCAGGGGCATCTACTGCACCTGTTTACTCTCCGCACTTTGTGTGTTCATTCGTATCTTCTGCTTACATGTTGTGATCTTTTTTAAACAAATCAAAGCTCCCAGGCTTTGTTTGGCAGACGCAGGTTTAGGTAAGACTAATGCCACTTGAAACAGCTTCGTACTACCTCTGAGGTTGAAACCATGGGCCCCTAGAGTGAACCCTTAACCCTGGGATCCTTATACCTAGAATTATATGTACCCTTAAGAGTTTCTTCCAAGAGCCGCCACTGTAGCTATGAGCATGTGCGAAGGCTACTCCTGAAGGCTTTCTTGTAGCTTGCTGGTAAGGAACTTAAATTAAGTTGCTGTAACGAGGCAGACCTACTATTTACTATGAACCCATATCGTGGTAACTTAGTTTAAGTACCTTAACAGCAACCCCGTCTTTCCAAGCAACCTTCAAAGGGAATTGTTCCGAGGTCTTCCGCATAGGAAAACACTTCAGAGCATTCGGAAATTAAGGACAATGCTTGAGTCCATTCACCCTAAACCCTGAACCCCAAACCCTTTAAACCCTAAACCTTAAACCCTAAACCCTAACCCACAGATGCAAGCGATGTGAGGAAGAAACTTTGGGAGATCCCACGGACAAAGCGATTGAGGGCGTCTCCCGTGAGGATTCCCCAAGGCTTCGGGTGTAGGATTTAGATTTTAGGGCAGCTTTGGGCAACTGAACCCTAACAACCCTACAAACTACAAAGCTGAGCTCTTCCCACGGCAGGCATCCTTGGGCAGCAGGAGGTCTGAGGACAAAACGCGAACGCATAAACCTGCACTCCTTGAAGTGACCGCAAGGGTTTAGAGTTTAGGGCTTAGGACACCAAACCAAGCGCGAAATTATCTCACGAGTTTTGCTTTGTGCATGCAGCTAAGGTATCTGGAAGCCTTGCATCACAGCAGCGCATGCAAGGTCATACGAAATCACAAGTGTGATTGTCAAGAAAGCAACAATTCCAGGGAATCCCCAAAATCATGTGCCAGTTCCTTTAGATGAGGGATAATATGAACCCTAAAATACCATGATCCCAATGATGCGGACCCCTCGAAACCAGGGACCCGCCAATTCCTGAAAATGCCCATAGAATCTCTTCCTTCTTCTACAATGACATGGTTTGCGAGGGGTCTCAAATATGCCCCCTCTCTTCGCAGGTTGCAAACAAACTTACGAAGCCCCTTGAAATTCTGGACGCTAGCACACCTAAGTACTGAGCCACATCTATTCCCCGCAGTCCCCCTCCAATCCTCCAATCCATCCTCATGCAAACTTACATCGCAAGCACTATGTGTCTCAAAGCCTTTCTTCCAGGATCGCACACCCAAAGGACCCGAACACACTGAAAAGAAGCCCCAGGTCCTCTACACTGCCCTGAAACAAATAGGGGGGTTTCCAAAAATTAGGGGCCCCTTTCTCCCTAGAATAAGGGCATAATGCATTGGGGCCTATATTCGGCGACCTATTCTTACCAAGAAACCCATAGGATGACTGCAGGCGTGGACAGGATCCGTCGATAGGAGATTACCTGCAACCGACGCAGCTGAGGGCTTAGGATTTACGCAATTACTTGCGACTGGCGCGCTTAAGGGCTTCGGATTTATGATATTAGCTCCGACTGACATCATGTTTTAGGGCGAAGGGGCTAGGATATGATTAGTTAGACACCCGTCTCAGCCGCTTCGAAGAGCGCAAATTACTGCAAATGGCTTGTAGCACGAAAGAAACTCTGTAATATACCATGATATACCATAATATTCATAACATACCATTATATACCATAATATACTATAATATACCAATCTCATTGGCAACCATTTGTTGCATCTTGGGTTTGGTGGAGGTCTAGGCGGGTAGAACCTCGGGGTTGGAAGCTTCATAGCACTCATGCTATGAGGGCTTGTGAAGGACAGTCAAAAATGCGGAGTAGAAAGCCCTAGGCCTTGAATCCTAACATAAAAATGTGTGTTGCAGGGATTCCCTGCACCTCAATGTGTTTAGGGTTTAGAGTTTAGGGTTTAGGGCTCCTAAACTAAACCTCCAACCGGCTACAGGCTCTAGACTTTCCCATGTTACCGTCGTTTGCACCCTAACTCATCGGAGGCTTGCAGTTAATGTACGACAGTAAGACTTTTCTTTCGAGGAGAAGGGATGGTAGGCTTTGGGGATTTAAGTTTTGGAGTTTATAGTCCCCCTTAAGTAGATAGAATATGGCTTTGGGTAGAATAGAAGAAGATCCCCAAATGCCCCATAGTCTATCTACTTTTGCGGTGTAAGCCCCCAAACCCCAACACCTTAAGAGCCAAACCCTGAAGCAAAGGCGCTAAAGCATTTATCGGACACGACCTGGATTTACAAATGTTGGTTATCTACGCATTATAGGGTACATATTGGGGATATATTGGGATAATGGAAAAAATAAAATGGAAACTGCTATAGTATAGTGGGTTTATATTGGGATAATGGACAATAAAATGGAAACGACTATTTAGGGCTTAGGGTTCTAGACGACGGCTCCACAGCTCGACAGGGTCTGGGATAGGTTTGGCTCAATGCTGGGAATCGGCTTTCGCTCTCTAGCTCAATTCTCAGCTCGGGAGCCAACAAAGCTGTGAGACGGCCATCGATCAAAGGGGCTCGCAACATTGGCCCATATAGCAAGGGTAGCCGTAAGCAATGCAGGCTTTGAGGGGGCTTTATACGCAAGTACCTACAGTTAGAGACCGATAGTAAATTAACTGACACATAGGCTTTGCAGCCCCTCATAAATTCCAGAAAATAATGGCTTAAAACACCCAGATAAAACAACAACCGTTTATGGTACGTTACATCCGAGCCATGGGTGCTGCTCAAGCTGATAGGCTTCGGGATTCATCTACATCACATGTGGTCCCTTGGGGGCCCATATGAGGATCATCAGAAGATTACCACGACCAACTTCGAGGTAAGGGGATTACCTAGAAAAAAACCTGAACGAACCCTAGCCCTGCAAGCCCGAAACCCCATCGTACGGGCCACGGTGCAGCTTTGCGCACTGAAAGTTCCCTAAACCCTACTTGGAGGTGCAGGGCATTTATCGCTCAACTTTCAGCCCCCAGAGATCCCTAACATGGTTTCTAAGGGGTTGTGATTATGCACTCCCAAGTATACCTCCTGCAATGCCGCAGTCCTCCGCTGATTGCATTGTTCAACAGCGTAATCCAATTTGAATATGCGAACAGTGTAAACCAACTTGAATCTGGGAAATTGCTCCAAATAGGCAGGCCTACCCCTCTCCGACTACTAAAGGTGCAGGATAATCCTGATGAAGGGCTGGGGGCATAGTGCAATAGCTAACTCCTGCTGATTGACTCCCGAAGTTGGAGCCTAGAAAGAGATGGAGATATGGTGAGGATATGTTGGGATCACGATGCCCCGGTGCTAGCTTGAAGGCGAGCAAATCTTTACTCCTCAGGTCCCAAATCATGCCGTGAATCATGTCACTGCAAAGAACTTCAGCGCCCCTAAACCCTAAACCCTAAACGGGCATCCTTGCCTCGGTAGTAAGCTGGCTCGCCATTACATCTAGCACCTGCTGGCATTTAGTTTATGGCTTCGGTTTTGGGGCTGGACCATGCAACCATACCCGAAGGCCTCAACCTGAGAATCCTCAAACCTCACCAATTTCTCAGGCATAAAACATGAAAGCTCACCTCGTGAGACTGCCATGGACAAGATTTCAGGCAGGCGCGGAGTTTTGATTCGTGGCTTAGTGGTTAAGATTCGCAGGAATGGATATACGTTCATGAAGACTTCCCTAAACCCTAAACCCTATGAGGCCTCCAACGGTTAAGAAATTCCAGGCCTAACTTCCTCTAGAGGCAGCACCCCACGAAGCACTCGTGTTAAAATACATGAGCCGTAGTCTAAAGTCCTAGTATCCCCCTTAATATCCCTATGGTACTCCCCTATATAACCCCCTTTTAAGGAGTTTAGACTAAAGCTCACATAAAGAGGCTTGAGGCTCCGGACTGCTCTTGAAGCAACTAGACTGTAGTGAGGGTTCCAGCAGTGCTAATGTCAACGCGACTACGGCGGCCTGAGCGCTTTTGTGAAAACGATTAGAAACGCCTGAGGGCTCTGGAATGCTGTTGCTTAGGCCGTTACAAATGCTGAGAGCTCCAGAACTGCGATTGCTAAAGCAGCGAAAGACGCTCAAGAGCTTTTGTGAAAGGGATTCGAGGCACCGGGCTGTAGAATGATGTTCCCTAAGCCGTCAAAAGGTGCGGAGAGCTCCCCAAATACGATTGCCAAAGCAACTCAGAGGCCTGAGGGCTCTTGCGAAAACGATTAAAGAAGCTTGAAGGCTCTGGAATGCGACCGCTGGAGCCGTTAGAGAATGCTGAAAACTTCAGAAATGCTGTTGCTAGAGCAGCTAGTTAGGCCTGACGGCACGAGGGTTTTAGGATGCGGCGTTTATTGCGGGGCGGCCGTCCCAAATCAGATTGATCAATCGAGGGGCCTGGAGTGTTATTGCGGAGTCAACATTAAGTAGTTCAGATATTCCGACAAATGTCCACAAAGCCCAGACACAGGCCAAACATGCCGAGAAGAAGTTCTTCAACTCAAGCCCACAGCCTTTGAACATTGCCTTCGCGTCATCACATGCAACGCGAACACAGCATTAAACCCGAAAGCCCGGACAAAAATAAGCACTAAACATAGGATTTGCCGGCTTTTGCGCACTTCGCACTCTAGCCTATTTTGGGTTTTACTTCAAGTTCAGGATGTTGGGTAAGCGTTACCATAGGGTTTTAAGTTTGGGCGGACGCAGAGGCAGACCATGACTCTTGTTGTGGATGACCGACTTCTATATGCGCCCGACCTTTAATCTTCGGTACCCTGCAAAAAAGCACTGCCGAAACTATTTCAAGGTACAAGATTTAAGGTGACCCCCACAACAATGATACAAGGGACCTAGGACCTAGGACCGTAATATTCATAAGTATTCAGGACCCTATACGAGAGCTTAGGCGCACAATCAGAGAAAAACAGGTTTGTCGGAATGCAGAATTGGGACAAACTCTGCCCTTACTTTTGTCTTGTCAAGCCGTATGGTAGATGTGACCACACGGAAGCTGAAGCAAAAATCCTAGAACCCAAGCTTGCAACGTGAAACCTCAACAGCCGAAACTTTTAAACCCAAACCTTGCTGGTCATCAATTGGGAATTACTCCCTATATTGGTCACTCTTACCAACTCGTCGCTGCAGGTCACCCTAGACCCAAAACACCTGAACCTACATAACAGGCCAGTTCTATGTTGTGCTTATTCATTGCAATGATAATAAGGTCTTCATTGTAATAGCAATAAGATGTTAAGAAGAAGAATAATTGTAATAACAATAATAAGAATAATTCTCAGTGTAACAACAATAAGAGTAATGTAACAAGTACAGATATTAATAATAATAACTATAGTAGAAGCAATCACAATACAAGCACTAGTAATCGTATTAGTAATGCTTAGGATAATAGTGATACTAGTAATGCCCCGCTCCACCTGCGTAGCTCCCGGCCTGTGTCTGCACAGCTGCTTCGAACTTGTCGACGCTTCCGAACCAGGTGCCTTGCTAACAGCAACTCGGACCCTAAACCATAAACCCCCGAACCCGCCCTAAACCCTAAACCGGTCAGCTTGCTTGTTGTTACATGGGTGGTTGTCAAAATTATGGTCCTTTTTGGGATCCCTATTATAATACGGTACCTGATATTTAGTGTACCCAAAAAGGGACCAACATTTTGACAACCACCCAAATGTGCTGGAGGAACGTCAAAGAAAATGGAAGATAATCTAAGGTTTGGGATGTAAGTTTTACGTTTAAGGTTTTTAGGGTGTTTAAGGTATTGAGGGTAATTAGGGTTTAGGGTATTTAGGGTTTAGGGTATTTAGGGTTTAGGCGTCCGGATACTGCCATCAAGCGGATTTGTCCGAACAGAATTGGTTCAGGACGGAAGCTTCCAACCCCCCCTGCGGAAAGTATTTCAAGAACTCTCATGGAATGTTGGAGAAATTTCTAGATTCTGGACCCAGTGATCCAGTAAATCCGAACTTTTTGATTAAGAAGGCCGCCTCCACCCCCTAGACTAATGAGAAATATAAGCCATAGTTTAAACTCCTTAAAGGGGGGATTATGTAGGAGATTATATAGGGAAGTATTGTCTGGTCTACGAAGGGGGGATACGAGGAGTGTAGACTAAAGATCATGTTAGCCTAGAGGTTTTTCTGTGACAACGAAGAGAGAGAGAGAGAAAGAGAGAGAAAGACGTTCTCTCACGAAAGCTCCGCGGGTTTAAGGTTTAGAGCTCTCAGGATGCACTGTTTCAGCCCTTGATTCCACATAAAGCTTGGTACGCGAATCAGGTTTCAGAATCAGCTCGTCCATTCCCATTCTCAAAGAAGCCAAGTGAGGAGTCGCCTTAAATCACAAAGATCAAAATCTATCCACTTGGACTTAACAAGCCTTCTTGTTGTTGTTTTGGAACTTTGAAAATTCTGCGCTTCAATTCCGAGAGGTGTCCAGCCCCAAAATGCATCTGCCTTTATAGTACTCTTTGACAATAACCTGGCCAACAAAGTCCTGTAAGTCTAGCGGGTCGAGAACTCGGATTACTGTCCATACCATGCAGGAAACAGGACCTTGCATTCGGAACAGCATCCTTGAAAAGGTACCACAACTTTGCTGATTGTGGGAAACCCCTAGCCCTAACGCCCTATACAACCCTGTTAAATCCCCCAGTTGTATAGCCCTCTACGGGGACCATGAGGGGCTTGGGGCTGCTTGGTGTGCAATGCGTTGTGTGCTTGTTATGGCTCCAGGGTGGCTGCGGTAAAGACCCCTTGGGCCATGTGTGCCATGAAGAATCATGTGCAAGAGCAAGTTGTCTTTTGGACCATCCTCAAGGGATGCAGTAGTAGTAGCTAAGAGGGCATAGCCCTCAAGCATGCAGTTCGCTTCTGAGTGAAAAAAAGTGAGTGCTTGCTCCACTGTGAGGGTTAATGGCGAACCCATCTCCAGATCGTGATGATCTACAGGTTCGGAGCCCAAACGCTGCTGTTGTTGCAGGTGAGACGAGGAGGACTGGACCTCAACTAGCTCAGCCCGAGATGGGCGGTGGCCTCATGCTGAACGGCTGAACGGGCACCTAGACATGGACGGAAAGACGCAGCCTGTTGTTGGTGGACAGTACGGAAGCGTGATGCCAGCTTCTGAAGGTGCTCAGCCTACACCAGTGACTGGGGTTGTTCTGGCTGCCCCGGTGACTGGGGTCGCTAGAGCGGAAAGGACACTGATGGTGATGCATGAACAGCAGTCGAGACCTGGAAACGGAGCGTCGAGTTTTATCTCTGGTATGGTGAGAGCTGTCCAGTCGTTGCCAGCCACTGTAGAAGGACTTGTGAGGCCCTCTGGGGGTGGACAAGGTGGAGCTGCCGCCACAGGAGTATCTGGATTGCGTGTCGACGTCTGGGGCGAGTCCCGAACGCCAGGAGCAGCCGCTGTTTACGGACGACCAGGTCCTTGAGTGGGCGAGGCTGTCCTCGTCCTCTGCTAGGAATCCAGATCCCCCTAGTAGAGAACCCAACCCCTTTCCTTTCCACCCAAACCCGGCAAACCCACCTACCTGGATTTACTGGCTGGGGATATCCCTTCTGCTGAGCGTCTTGATGGCCAATTCTAGCCCTCAAGTGCTGATTCTCTACAATCAAAACTTGTACTTGGCTCCTAAGCTGTCGGCTTTCAGAGTCCTGCGTTGCCATCATCTCTAGCAGTTGTCTCCTGACTTCTGCCTGCAAATACGTCGAAGAGGTAGAGGAGGATGGAGGCATAACTATGGCATTCCCCTGCAAAAGGAAACTTTCTTCCTTCGCCTCCCGCAACACATCCAGGCGTCTGCTCAAGCACCAGGTTTGCAGGTGTTGGGTGGGCCAGCTGGCCAAGTGCCAGGTTCTCATCAGGTGTTGAGCGGGCCAACCGGCCAAGCATTAGGTGCCCAGGTGTCAAGCTGGCCAAGTGGCTAGGCGCAAGGTGCCCCGGCATCTATCCTGCCAGATGCACAGGCATCAGGCATGCAAGGTGCAAAGGCATCAGGCGCGCAAGGTGCACAGGCATCAGGCTTGCAAGGTGCACAGGCATCAGGCTGCAAGGTGCACAGGCATTAGGCACGCAAGGCGCGCAGGCATCAGGCGCACAAGGCACGCAGGTATCAGGCACGCAAGGTGCGCATCAGGTGCATCAGCTCCCCTACCCTCTTGATCCGCTGAGTGTTGTGCTCACTGGCATGGCCCAGCTGCAGGGTGTGGTTGCAGGGATAGTGTCACCCAAGGCCAATGAAAGGTATGAAGCCACACAGCCTGGAGTTAACAGTCTCCCTGCGTTGCTTGAGAGTGGCCCAGAAGCGTGTTTCGAGTTTAGCGATTGGCTACACTCTAGCAGGCCAGCTCTGAGCGATATCTCAGACACTTCGGAGAACCTGTGTGAGGGTGTGGTGAAAGAGGCAGCAGAGTGGTATAGTGAGTACCTCAAAACGGACATCCTAGGAAGACTTTCAGCAAAGCCAACCCCTAGCCCCTTCTTGAAGCAAAAAAAGTGGGCTAGGGTTAGCCGTCGCATCGAAACCATGCTGATTCAAGCCGCCCCAGCTTCTGTGCAAGAAGAGCTAAATGCTGCCAGGGTTTCTGGGTTGTTGCCAGTGGTGTGTAGACTGTACGTGATCTATGGCCCTGGTGGGTTGAATGAACGGGAGATAGGGCTAAGGCAAATCCAAGACCCTAACCCTGGAACCACTGTGGCGGACACAGTAGAGATTTTGCGCAAGTGGGCTAGGTGGTGCGCTCGAATGACCGAGCTCGGGGGAACGCTTCCCGATTGCGCCCTTAGGGTAAAGGCCTTGGGTAAGATCACGAAGGTTGCCCTGCAGCGAAACCCCGAAACAGCGTTCAGAATGAATTTGACTACGGCAACCTTGCAAGTTGACACCAATCCCGATGACTCCAAGGTTCAGAAGCTGCATGCGCAGATGCTTGGAGAGCTCGAGGCCATATGCCACCGCGGGGGAAAAGGTAAAGGATAAAGATAAGCCACACGCAGCAGCCGACGCCAAGGTTAAGGGCGTTGAAGCTTCCGCTCCTAGCATGCCAAAGCAGCCCAGCAACCCTAAGGCAAACCCTAATCCTAAGCCCGACCCCAAAGGTGCCACCGCGGAAGGTCAAGGAGGTCAGGTTGCATCAAAGCACAAGTGTTCGTTTTATCTTAATGCCAATGGGTGTAAGAAGGGCAAAGACTGCACGTGGGAACACGACTGGAAGGCCATTCCAGTTGAGGATAGGCCTCAGAGGCGCCGCACGTGTGGGGCAAAGGGCCATAAGCCTTCCGAGCGCCGCGCAGGAACCAATCAGGCAGATGGCAAGGCTAAGGCAACAGCCCCAAACCCAAAGGCGCTTGCCAATCAACCCGCGGCCCCTCCTGCGCCCAGCAGCAGATAAAGTCGATGCTTGCAGACGCCGCCTCCATGTTGCAATCAACCCTCGAGCCGCCTCCTCAGCCGTTTCGGTGCCAATTAGTAGTAGCCCTGCAGCGCCTGCAGCAACCCCTACGTTAGCATCTTTGAGTGCCCAGCTCGAGACTTTGAGGGCGCTAGCGCAGAGGGACGGGGATACTGTGGCAAAGCCAGCCCCTGTTCTTGCTGCAAGGCTACGCATGCAGTTGTGTTGTGTGAGGAGAGGTTTGATAAGGGAACCTTGGAGAGGCCGCCGGTGACTTTAGCTGGGGACTCTAAGCAGACGTGGTTCAGAACCGAAGGGGGCGCCCTAGTAGTCCCTCCCGTGCCTGCAACCGTGGATTTGCAGACTATTTCGCCCCGAGGTGCTCTGGTTCAAAGCCTGAATTGTGACCTCACGTGGTCCAAGCGAAAGGGCCTGGTGGTGAAGCATCCGGTTTTGGGTGTGCTGAAGACAGGTGTATCCAAGTCGGCGTGCCCCATCATCCAGAATTCAAAGGCCTTACAGCTGATAGCAGAGCTTGAAGGCAAAAAGCTAAGGACTTTTGAGAGGGAGATTCAGGCCATTGAGTCCCAGTTGTGCGCCTTGCATAGCCCACTGGACCCCTTCGGTATGCAGCATCCGGGGATAGGAGGGATATGCTAGCCATGCTTTTCCGCAGCCCTACTTGGCAGGCATGCCGGACGAAGTTAAGGCAAGTTTGGCAGAAAACCCCTCAGGATGGCAAGGATGCCTTGAAAAGGCTCCCGCTGTCAAGACCAAACCGGAGGTTGCTCCTTCAGAGCAGTAGGTGGGTAGTCGATGTGTGCTCAGGCCCGTCAAGCCCGGAAAATCCTCTTAAAGATGTGAGGCCCATTGGGCTTGCCTTCCTTGAGGTGGATTTGGAACCTTGAGAAGACGCAAGGGGCTTGGTCTGGCTTGTTGCGGGCAGCAGCGCAGGGGAAGATTGTGTCAGTCATCGCCTCGCACCGCCATCTAGCATCTCCTGACACAGCCTATGGTTTTGTGGACGTTGGCAAGCGCTGCCCGAGGCAGAGGTGTCCGCCTCAGCACGAGCCCGTGTTTCCCCGCCTACAAGCCCAGACTCCTCGAGCCAGAGCTTTTGGGATACTCAGGCCTGGGCACGTTTCAAGTTGTGGGCAGGTGTGAAGGACTTCACCTTCTCACAGGGTGCCCTGGGTCATATGTTGGTTAAGCCTACTACGGTAGGAACTAACTTGGACTTAGAACACCTCGAGGAGTTGCCAGGGGTGGGGTTAGTCCACTGCTGGATCCAACCAGGACCTAGAAAGCTGGGCAGCGTGGTGCCCTTGGTTCAGGCAAGAGATAGCGTGTGCGCTCTTAGGAAAGAAGTCTGAACAAGACTTGAAGATGGCCCAGCAGCTTACTAGTGAGCTTGTATGGGTAAGCCAGCGTTCTCGTTTGGATGTGGCGTTCTGTGTTGGCCTGATGTCCTCATGGTCCAGCAAGGCTCCTGTGTATGTTGCCAAGATGGGCTTGCGCACTCTTGAGTACCTTGCGCCACAAAGGATCATAGGCTAAGCTTAGTGCCCAGTAAGGACCCTTGCCCCGTTTTGTGCATCTACTCTGATGCCATCTTCTCTCCCTATGGCTCCAACTCCTGGAGCGGAATTGTGGTTCAATATAGGGGTGTGAATGCACTGTGGAAGTCTAAGAAGCAAGCGCTTGTCACTTTAAGCACGCCTGAGAGTGAGTTAGTGGCAAGTTGCGAGGCGGTAGTGTTGGGGCAAAGCCTGGAGGCCCTAGTGAACGAGCTCACACCGGGCCCTATACGCAAACGCCTGCAAGTTGACAACACTGCAGCCATATGCTTGGCCGAGGGAGGGGGTAGCCAGAGGACCCGTCACCTAAAGGTTCGAAGGAACTTCCTCAAGGACCAGAGGACAGGGGTGAGCTAGAGGTTATCCACTGTCCGGGCAACGTCCCCCTGGCTGATGGACTAACCCAAGGCTTGCCATCTTGAACCAGCTCTTAGGAATAGGCTAATAGGCCCCCCTTGGAAGTTAGGACCCGTGGCTCTCGTGCAAGCCGCGCGCGAAGAGCAGCATGACCCTAACCCCCTTAGGTGTGTAGAGGGTTTAAAGAGCTGGCTGCTGGCACTCCTTGCCACGCTGCAGTGTGTGCCCGTGACGGGACAAGCAGATGATGAGGTAGATCCATTGATGTGGACTTCTATCTAGTGCTATTGATGTTCGTGTTTTCGGTCCTGCTTGTGGGGGAGGCCGGGAAACAATGTGCTGGAAGGCGGAGGACGCATGAACCAGCAGTGAACATGATCCAAGGGAGTCGTGAGGAGAGAGGAAGGAGGCATCGAAGGCAGGAAGCTGTGCGCCGAGCAATAGTTAAGGAGACTGCAGAAGGCCTAAGACGACCCAGGAGTTTGACTTTGGCGCTGAGGAGCAGCAGAGCTCAACTGAAGGCGTCACAGCGCCTGCAGCTACTGGACCAGCTTTGGACTTTGCTGGAGCTGCAGCTTCCTCTTCGTCTACTTCTGGCCCGGGATCCAGCCCGGCACCCGTCCTTCCTCCTCCGCAAGCAGGAGTTGTGTTTGAGAGCACACAAGGCTCAACTTGCAACCAGAGGCCATTCGTGCCAGCTGCGACTGTGCCTCCCTTTGTTGGAATCACCCCGGTCCCTGAAGGTGGTTTTAGGGTTGATTTACCGGCTACAAGGGAGGTAGGAGTACAAACTAATGAGTTGGGAGGCTTGAGCAGCCTAACTCATGAGCAGCTTAGCGAGCTTCGACTGTACACGACCTCAGGGACGAGGCCTGGGGCTTTGCATATGTTTCTTGAATGCCACTCCATGCGCGGCTTTAGCAACCCCATCTTAGGCTGTTCTGCAGGTACAGGGGGATTTAAGGATGTGACTTCTCCTGCAGAAACTGAAGGATAGCCAAGGAGGAATGTTAAATCCCCCAGTTGTATAGCCCTCTAAGGGGACCTTGAGGGGCTTGGGGCTTCCTTCGCGTGCAATGCGTTGTGTGCTTGTTATGGCTCCAGGGTGGCTGCGGTAAAGACCCCGTGGGCCATGTGTGCCATGAAGAATCATGTGCAAGAGCAAGTTGTCTTTTGGACCATCCTCAAGGGATGCAGTAGCTAAGAGGGCATAGCGCCTAAGCATGCAGTTCGCTTCTGAGCGAAAAAAGCTAGTGCTTGCTCCGCTGTGAGGGTTAATGGCGAACCCATCTCCAGATCGCGATGATCTACAAACCCCTATGCAACCCCTATATCGTGCATAAGGGAGCCCAAGCCCTTCACCCTGAGCAAACCTAAACCCTGAGCCCTAAACCTATTAAGCTCCTCAAAGGGGGATATATAGGGATTATATATCCCTAAGCCCTAAACCCTACGTACACCCTATAGGGGACCAGTATAGAAGTTGTTAAAGGGCGTACTAGGAGTTTTGAATGTCATCCTAGGCTCTGGGACCTTGTCGTGCGGGAACTCTTTCTGTAGAACTCTCTTTCCCCCATGGCTGTGTAGGGTTTGTTCAGATCTTTTGGTGTAGAGCTCCCTAAACCCCAAACAAACCCTAGGGTTTAGGGTTTAGGCTGTTGGCCTGTAGTGGCCCATAACTCCGGAAGCCCCGAAACCCTCAACCTCGGTAGGCAAAAGAGCTATAGCCTAGACTCCAAGTACCCTTCTTAATAAGCCTTATAGCACTCCCCTATATAATCCCCCATATAACGCCCCTTTAAGGAGTTTAGACTGTAGCAGTTATTCTGAAAACACTCTATGACAGGGCTTGCAGCAGACGATAAGATACAACCTCCCTATTCAATAAACCTAGACCTTACCCAACCCTGAACAGTCTATACTGTATATACAATGTAACGATTATCCAATTGTTACTTAGGGGGGCCGTACCCAACCTAGACGCTGCACAAGCCCTAAGCTGTGTGCACTTCAAGCAGTTATACATTAGGAGGACGCCCACACTGAAATGGTGGCATAATAGGAATATACGAGGACCCTACGGGTCCACCTAAGTTATAGAAGCCGAAGGATGGCCTTAGGGTTTATGGGTTTAGGGTTTAGCCGGCCGGCCGCAGCAAAGCCAGCGACATCCCCATCACAATCCTCTGGTAACGCGGGTACCTACCAAACAGCTGTTAAAAGGATTACCTCAAATTACCCGAAGGTCCAACATATTCTGTGGAGAAACGAACCTCTTCATACATGGAACTACTTGGGCTGTTGTTAAGAAACTTCAAGTCGACAAATAGGGCTTCCTTACTACGTATAGTAACGAAATTCAAGTTCCCTCCACAACTAGCATGTGAATGCCTACCATATCCCCAGCGTTATTTGCCATACAGTTTTTCGCGTAGCGCCAGAAGTACCTTACCTCTTGGTATTGTGAGACACGGTTCGTGCGAGATCACATTTTTTGATGTGCGAGTGCGGCCCCCATTCACTCCCAAGCCCTTATGCCAATGTGAGCAAGACGGAACATCCAAAATCCTAACATCCTCACAGTCCAACCACCCCCCCAAATGGTATTCTGAAGCGAGACGGAGGCAATCAAGCTGCAAATGCATCTTCGAATAATCTCACGATCGCAAAGCATTTCTTCGCCTCCCAGTGTAAGGGGAGGGGCCGCAGAAAATGTATTTCTTGAGGAGTTCGCTGGGCTTGTTTACATGCAACGTACGATTCTGCTGGCGCATAGGGGCTTATAGAATTTCGCTGCAAAGAGTGGTTCCCTTCTGGATGTCCTTCCGCTGAGGCTTCTTCGACATGAGCGCCTCAGTGCGTTCCAGGAGCTCAGGGCTCCGCATACAAGGTGTCATTCTGAAAACCGATCCGTGCCGTCTTGCGACATGGAGAAAGGCTGCGCGAGTGGGTCCGCATGGCCAGAGGGTTGTTCTGTGTTCATTGCGCGACCGTCTAATATGGACCCAATCTCTGTTAGGAAATTAAAACATGTGATTGCATCCAAATGCTTTACAGTTGCCCACTGCATCCAACTTCTTGAATTCCATGGTGCGGGTCTTGGCAGCTGCCAACTCTCTCGATTTTTTTTCGTCAGCTGTCTGAGCGCTTGCACATGACAAAATGCCCATCGACCTGGTACGCAACAATGAGGCTGTTTCGGCTGCCCTACAATTGCCTGAGCTCTTTAGCCATCTAGCCTTACTACAAGTTTCCACGCTTGATACCATTCCTATTGCTATCTGTGGGCACTTTTGGTCTTGCTGCTTAATTTTTGTTTGCTGCTTGACCCACCCAGCCTCAAGTAAGCCATCTCAAACAAGAAGGCTGAATAGGAAGACATGAGGCCACATTCTGGGGTCTACTTCCTGTCAGGTCCTGCTGCACGTTCCTTGAACTTCTTTCCTTGGGCATTGCCCTGGGCACGAACCAAGCCACAGAACTGAAACCTAGCGCAACCTGCAAAAACTTGAACCTTCGATCTGGGTGGTGCTTAGTAGGAAATGGGGAATGGATTACAGAGTGACAAGTGCAAGATCTTATCCAGGGACTGCTATCGGGATCCATTCCCTCCTTCCTTATTAAACATCAGGTACTGACCTTTGGTCACGACAGAGTTTGGAGAGTCTTGTTGTGACTCCACACGATCAGGAAGCCTGTCGCTGGATGCACATGGTTCTTCTCGCAGCACATACCTGAGCATTCCAGAACTGCAGAAAATGGTTCAATGCAGAAGCCCGACGAACTCCTAACATCATCCCCTTCAGCGCTTTCCCTTGATCAAAAACCCCCTCATGATGAATGCGCCGACAAGAAAGCCCAAAACGGTGGAAGATCCAGGAAGAATACTTCTAACAGGCCCGACACTGTTTTGGGAAGGTCGATTAGGATCCCCCCAATAGTGAACTAGGGGATGCCTCTGAGAAAATGCGAGCTGCGAAAAATTCGAGAAGGCGATCTAATTACCGGCATATTGTATGCATCGGTGGCAGGAAATGTGATTGAGTGGGGAGGAGTCAATACAGAAAGCGGAGTGACGTAGAGCCCTCCGCAAGAATGGAAAGTGTTCTCCCAAAGCCCGCATTCTGGGCACGAAGATGGCAATGAGTGGAAAGTTTTGCTTGGGGGCGCACTCCCAAACGCCTCATTATGATATCTGCGGTTGGGCAGCGCTGGGATACTCTGCAATTGGGGAGCGCAGGGACTCTTTGCGGTTGGGCACTGAAGGGATACTCAGCAGTTGGGCACTGCACGAAGGGCGAGGAGAACGTAGACGTCCTAAAGCTCAACAAGCCCAATGTGAGGGTGGGGAACAAGGAATTGCGGATCTTGTTTATCTCCCGCTTCTTATATACAGACCGCTTATAATTCCAAGGGGGATTCTCATCACATCTAGAATAAATACGCAAATATTTCGCCCTGTACGATACAAGCCCCTAATAATAAAGGCTCCGGGCTGTTTTTTAGGAATCCCAAAACCATACTCCAACTACTCTGGCCCCCTACATTGCCGATGTGCACTTGGCACGGCAAACCTGGGCACTTGTACCGGAATCTAGGTGTTGCTTAGCAGCTGCAGGCGCTACCAAAGAATTTTCAAGCTCAAGTTTCGGAATGGGTTTATGGCTTCGGGCTTAGGGTTTAGGGTGGAGGGCTTAGGGCTTAGGGTGGAGGGCTTAGGGTTTAGGGCTTAGGGCTTTGGGTTTAAGGTTTTGGGTTCGGGGTTGAGGGCATTCTAAAGGAAGGACCAGCTTAAAGACCCTGGGCGCCATATCCTCGGGACACAAGGTTTAGAGAGTCTAGGGTTTGTGGATGGGAGATATTATACCTCCGTCGGGGATTTGTATGGGGATCATGTCAAACAGCTCCCTTAGTTCCATGTGACTCATCTGGGTTGCTGTTAAGGCACTTAAATCAAATTACTATAGTAAGGAAACTCTATTACTTACTATGTAACCATAGTATGGTAACTTAATTTAAGTTCCTGGACAGCAACCCAGTCATGTAGCGCACAGTATCCTGGAGAGATGGATCACATGTATGGTTCCTCTGCATGACACTATACAACCACACCCTTAACAAGGTCTTGCTTTACGAACGTAAACGCCGTAAGGATTATGAAATGTATCCCTGGCCAAATCTCGCACAGATATAGTACAAGTTAGTCCTCGCAACCATGTTCCGCGTAGATCGGCCCCTACATTGACCAACGGCATGGTCCTCTTTGGAGATCCCCATCAAAACTGGCGAGCCCAGTGCTGAAAAGTGAACGTTGAGGCTTGATGGAGAGCGACCCGCCTTCAAGAAAACTTGGAAGCCCATGGGCCTGCATAGACTACTGTCCTTTCTCAAGGCGGCCAGGGGTGGATCCCTGTAGTTTGGGGGATGATATCATTGGGTGAGCAGTAAACCTGCTCATCAACCTTATACCTTACTCGATTTTCTCCCATGGATAACCCCGTTTATAACCACCTCTTAACCTTTGAGAATCGTACCTTAGCTGCCCACGTTTACCGGCAAGCATTGTTGCAAGGTCATGGGCGTGATGGGTTGGAATGTACCTTACTCTCAGAAATATGTTGACAACCAAGCATCTGCTGCCAAACTTAACATCTTTTTCCTCCAACCGAACTCTACAACCTCGAACGTGGAAATCTGAGCGAGTACGATCCTTTGACCATTCTCTTTGTAGTTTGCACACAAAGTTTCCGAACCTCAAGAGCGCTTTCAACATGAACTTTGCATGGGAATTCGCTCCATGTTGAAAACCCCTCACTTTGAAACCTTCACATGCAAGCTAAAAATCCTAGCCTGAGGGTTAATTCGTAGATCCTTGAGCATTCGACCCCGAACCCAGAAACCATAAGCCCAAACCTTGCAGCACACCCTGAACGCTGAAGCGTACCTTGGGTTAGCTAGAAATGATGGAATGGATCCTTATAGAAGTCCCTGTATAGCCCATAATAGCGTTCCTTCATTTCCAAGTACTTAAGGGTAACCATACACCCTGAACTTTGAGTAATGTTGATACCAGAACAACGTGGATGATGTGAGTATACTGTAACACAGTAACATATAAATTCGAAAGGTCTGGGTACTTAGAGTCATTTGCACTTGGTGCTATCAATCGCGGTAAACCCTGAAACTCTGCACCGAGACTCTGCGGCTTGAAACACCAAACCTTAATATGACAAGAAGCTCCGAGATTTTTCAAAACTGAAGTTCGCCAGTTGCTCCTGCATAAGCCTCACAGGGACACCCTGGCTTTTGTCAGGACAAGGGGCTAAGGATTTGGGATTCGTACCCTTCATGGAATAAAAGCATATCGGAACGCAACAGGTTTAGGGCTTGGGCAGGTTTAGGGGTTTAGGGGCTTAGAGTTTTGGGTTTAGAGTTTAGGGTTTGGGGTACCTGTGGGAATACTGGGGAATTATAGCAAATGATTACACATGAACCGTAATGTAAATATTTGCTTTGCATTGCTCCTGCCGCAATTCCATCGAAAAATACGCAAATCTTAGCTGGAATCTATACAGCTTTTCCAAAAACAACAAGCAACTGCTTTAAATGCTTGCGCCTATGCTACTTGTGCTGATCGTTTTCGTGGTGTTGCACCTGTTTCTCCCCCTTACCTGTCGCCATCCCTGGTGGGCGGGAACAGCACTGAGATAGGCGGCCCTTGAAGGAGTTGCACGCCTCAAATGTAGCTCTTGCGTGACGTGATTCCAGCGCACAGGATGCTTGTGGTCACGCAGATTCTTTGGTAAACCGTCCAACCCTAATCTTAAACCCAGCAGCAATGCATGGCTCAAGCTTCAGCACCCCGTTCTTCTGGGCTCATTTGGAGCACTCTGTTTTTACGGGCCCCGCATTTGCATCAAACCTGCCTTTCCTGTAGCATGAAAGCTTCAGCTTCAAACTCCGGCTGAGTTCTCCATAGAACATGGTTTCATCTGAGCAGGTGGCTCTGCCACCTGGACGTTGAAACTTCTGCCCTTTCTGATCATGGCCTGAATACATTAGGATGTGGTTCACTTCATGTTGAAAGTCGTATTGTGCATCTCAAAACTCTCAATCCTAAGCCACGCCCCGAGTGTCCTGACTTCGCGACAATATTCTCGCGCCACATCGGCGATCTTGAAAAACATGAGGCAAAGGAGAGCGCAGGTGGCCAAGTAGAAGAGAAAAATACCTATGGTACAGTGGCTAGTCAGGATTTGAACGTCGTTTGCTTCACGCTGACGTACAGGGGTCTGCGCTTAGGAGACCGGGCTCGACGGAAGGCCGCTACAAGAAACAACAGTGTCAACTGTCCACAAATGGGCGTTCTGTTAATGTGATTTCTTGAATTGGGTACCCCCCATGACCCAATTTTTTTTGGTGGTTTTCCGCGCATCCAACAGACTTTGCAACTCCAGAATGCCGAAGAAGTCCAAGTTGAAACTACCTGTAATCTGGGTGGCTTTAGATTGCTACACTTAAAAAATTCCTGACATTCCGAAATTCCAAGATTCCAAAACTCAACCAACCATGGTCCAGGGTTCTGGAGTTCCAAACTCCAATAAATTCAAAAATGGAATCAACCATAATGCTGGACTTTCGGAAGTCCAAATTTCACAAAATCCAAAACAATGTAAAGATTCTGAACATGCAAAAACTCACAAAAACTTGCAAAACAAATAACAAAAAAATCAACACACACACACACAAAAAAAAAAGGACCATGGACCTAATTCCAGATTCAGATAGATCAGAGATCGTCGCTCCAGTTCGGGAACTTGTGGATTTTTAGGAAGTTTTGGAAGTTGGAATTCGTAAGTGTTACTGATTGCTTGGCTCCTGAAGCCTATAGATATTTATCTCACGTGTTTCCTTCATTCTCCAATACTGTTTTCTCTTAAATATTGTGTGTCCCTGATATAACCGAAAATATCTCTTGTGACAGCCTTTGCTGCATGTGGCTTGGTTGCCTATACAAGTTTTTCCCAGAGTGGATACAAATCTACAGGACACTCCTGCGTTCCTGGTCTCCCAATGTTCTTTCCATCCAACCTTTACTAAAGCCGCGTCAAATTGAAGTCTTGGGCTCAGTGTTTTCTCTATACATGTCCTTTACTAACTGTGCTTAGAATTGAACAAGGAATTTTGAGATGTTGGGTTCCGGCCTTTGAATTTATAGGCCCTTCACTCAAAATGCTGCGAATCTAAAGAGGATTTTTAGATTCTGGGCTCCTGACTGACTTTCCGTGTATAGGTCCTGTGCTAAACTGGTTTCGGATCGAAAGGACAAGTCTCTGATGCTCTCTCCTTCTTTTGTCTATATAAAGAGGGAATTATATTGGCTGCAAATTTAGGATTCAATGAAGAATTCGCAGATCTTGTATGCCTGCTCTTGTACATATTTTACGCTTCAAGGTAGCAAACAGCGGCTCGTTGCCCGGCTTGGAAGATAAGGACCAGCTAAGCCCCTGAACAAACATGAACGATTTCCTTGGTCTTTATGTGGGGGGCTAGGGAGGGACGACTTACCGGGCGTCAGCCGCCGGGGTGGCATAGGATCGGATAAAGACTTGGTATCTGGTTTAGGGATGGATGTAGTCAAATGAATGTACCAGTGTGCATTGGTTGTTTTAAGGATGAAGATTAACCCTCTGCCCCTAATATTATCTCCCCCTAATATTAAATACTCCCCAATATACTATAACATACCACAATGAAGTAGTTAACATTGTGGGGTGGGGGAGGTTTAATTTTAGGGGCAGAGGCTTGCGCTTGGGTGGCCTGCAAAAATCCGGTCCCAGAAGCACCAACTGTTCAACTAGCTCTCGTCACGCTGCTCTCTTCTTTCTTAAGCTGTACATCCTGAAGCCCAAACATTCGCTCCAAACCCATGAGTCTTCAGTCGAATTATCCCAACCCCTGCCCTCAAACACTAGGCCCCATGGCCCGCACCTGGTTTAGAGCTTGGGGATCCACCCGGGTTGAGGCAACAGCTCTTGCATTCGTAAAGCAAGAAAATTTCTGAGTCGAAGGTCGGAAGTCTGGGCCCCTGGCGGGGTACTGTAACCCTTGTCGGTGGAGTGGAGTACATCAACAGTCTTGCTGGGAATATCTGCAAACCTACGGCCCCCATTTAGGGTCCATACTGCGAATCAGAGCTACACAGACTTTTCTTTCCCAAAACAGCCTACAAGGGGTCCCATGCTAGTTGGGGCAGCATAGGCATAGCACGCGAATACGGCTTCAACAAACGGGGCTCTCATCGTCTAGCACTGCAATCGTTGCCTGCTCACATGTCTCGTGTTCCATGCTGCGTGACGACGACCCTAAAGTCGTACGTCACATCTCCGAACCCTTAAATGCATCCCACTCCTCTGCAATTCAAGGCATCTGCTCCGAAATCCATTGCTCAAAAACAAAAAGAACGTTCAGGGCTGTAGGGATCTCAACAGCCCATCCGCAGCCTGAAAGCCAATAGCCTGAAGCACTTAAGCCTAAATCCTGAAGCGTCGGCAAACAATTCTCACTGTCCGAATATCCATGCCTAAACCCTGGACTCAGAACATTGAACCCCGTTCATAGAGAGCCATTCACGAAACTCAACGTATTCAAGCTCTAAACTTACCAGTGGCAGGCACACAGTGAAGGATTGGATCCTTATAGTAGCGCCTATAGACAGCCTAAATACAGCGCAATTTCCATTGTCTTCTCCATTCCCCTCTGAACCCTGGTCTCCGTTTCATCGGGCATTTTCTTTACCACGTAAGAAACCCTCCATAACCCCGAACCCTGCACCCCAAACCCTAAACCCGAAATTGAAGGCTGAGGCCGCCTACGATGGTGGGGCCCTTCTGCCCGTGCTCCCTTTGGGGAGATTACTCATGATCAGTCGAATTTCAGAGCCGGGCTTACAGGAACTTTTCCAGGATTTACCGGCCCACATGGGGCCTTCCGAAGCCTGCTTTTCAGACGGGAGGGGGGGGGTTATGAGCAGGGCGTCCTTCCCAGCCGTTACCTCAAGTTCAGCATTTAAAGCACCAAGAACAACCAAATTGTTGATGGAGATGCGTTGGAAACCAAGATGGACCTAACTGAGCTTGAGTCCAAGACCCTACTACAAGGAATACGTTTGGGTGGCTTAGGGGCCTGAAATAGTGTGGGGTGGGTGAATGTCTGAGGTGGCAAGCCACAATTGGGCCATAGCAACACGTCACCCGGCATGAGGTAGTTTTCCTGAATAGTTGGAACCCCAATATAGACCCCAAAATACGATGCTCCTGATTATAGGGACCCCACAAAAGGTACCCCTATTTTTCGGAAATCCCAACGAAGCACTGCAAGCCACTCTGTGGCCTGACAACCTCAACGTCAAACCTACATCACCTTGAATCCCAAATCGCGACCCCAAACCCTAATCACTAAACCCTAGATATCCCCTATATGACCCTATATATACATATATATATATATACCCTCCTAAAAATACAAATCCAGGCGCCGTATTCTCCAGGACTTGAAGCGTTTGAGATGAAGAAGAAGAGTACATAGGTAGCTCCGCAGACGATTATCAATGCCAGGGAGAAGGCCCAAAGCCTTGAACGTAGGGCTTGGGGTTCAGGGTTTAGGGTTTACGGTTCAGGGTTTCCAGTCAGAGTGATTTTCTGGATTTAGGTATTTGTGGTGTCTCATGACCCGTGCTCGAAAATTCTTTGCTTGTTGCAAGGCAGGTTATATGAGTGGAATGATGACTGCAGCCATTACCTACATGAAGGCACTGATAACTCCACTTAGCTTCAGGATACGCATGGACATAACAGAATCAGGATTCTCTGACAAGAAGGACCTTTGGGAATGGATTCTCATTGGATCTTGGTCTTCCACAGTCTTGGGTGCTTGCAGGGAGCCTTCAGTAGCGCAGACTCGTAATGACGACAAATCTGGACTTCACTGGGATTGCTCTTCTGTCTCTGTAAGCCTGATCCTCGCGCCACCGAATCCGCAAGCTCTAAACAGGTGTCCCGGCAACCATGATGGGCCCGCACGCCGTCACGAAACAAACGCCAACATGTTGATCTCCGTAGTTTGGGAAACTTGTAAGCTCGGGGGATGTCAAACCCCGAACCTGAAAAGAAGCCCAAACCAAGTCTAAAAAGATGATGCCCTCAGGTGGGCAACACTTTAAAGCAAAATCCTAGAATAGCTCTGACCCTAGACCCTGAAAACCCCAAGCCAAACGATGACGTACCTGGCTGTGGTGACGGATGAGGAAGCTACCAACAGAGTACTATGGGGGTACCGTATGTTGCGTACCCTAAGTCAAGGAAACTCCCAGGTGGATAAGGTTTATGGTTCTAGGGGTTTAGGGCTTGAGCGGTTTTGGGTTTAGAAGTTTGAAGGACATCCTCAGGTGGGTGCCCCCGAACAAGTTCAGAAATAAAGCCCGCATAAGGCTAAAGGGCTAAATACTGTGCCCACATGCCCACGCAGGGGTCTCCTTGACGCAAATTATACCCGAAACCCTAAACCCTATACCCTAAACCTGAGCCCTATATACCCTAAGCCCTGTATACCCTAAACCCTAAACCCTCAACCCAAAAGGTCCTTGAGCTTAATGAGCCCTAACAAACGGAGAGCTTTTAGGATGCCGTCCAGGAGCAACGGTCCGATTACCTCATGACTCATGGTAGAGCTTCAACCCTAAAGGGGTTTGGGTTTAGGGTTTAGGGTTTAGGGTTCAGGGTGTAGGTTTTAGGGTTTCATCTTGTTAATCTTTGGGGATTAGGGCTATATCGTGCAAGCTTCTTGTTTGCTGCTTTGGGCGGCACGATTTGACGACCTGCGTGCCTAGAATCCTAAATCTTAGAGATGGAACTCACACGATATAGCCCTAAACCAGAAACCGTAAGACCAAAACCCTAAGCCCTAAACCCAAGCCCTAAGCCGTAAACCTAAGCCCTGGGCCGTAAACCTGAAACCTAAACCCTAAAGTAGGCGTTTACCTTTGCCATGCCCAGAGCTTTAGGGGTTTAGGGTTTAGGGCTCTAGTGGTTGTGGGTTTAGGATTTTACGGGTTTAGGGTGTAGGATTTTAGGGACTTAGGGCTTTGGAGGTTCAGGTTTAGGCTTTCGGTTTGAGGCTTTACGGTTTAGGGTTTAAGGCTTTAGCGCTTTAGGTGTTTAGGGTTCAGGTCCTCAGGCTGTAGATGGAATCCCAAACCTTTTTTGAGACCAGGATGTATCTTAAACAGCCGCAGCCCTGAAAATATGAGATAGGTATATGCTCCTAAACTCTGCGTCCCAGACTAATTGAAGGCACTCACAAACCCTAAATTCCAAGCGAAGTAAGGTACTGTTGGGCGGATGGTGAGCTGCAACGGCTCACTCTCGGGGCGGCTGCGCAAGAAAGCTGCAATCTCGTAGATGCACCACCTGGGCTGCAGGCTGTAGTGCATGTATGCATGGTTTAGGCTTTCCGATTTAGGGCTTAGGGCTGCAGAATTCAGGACGTGAGAAACTTCTTACATTCACGATTGAAAGAGCATCTGTGCAACCCCTGTAGCTACAACATGACATGCGTCTCATCCTGAATCTGAATACATCCCGCCACTAAACATAACAACAAGACTGACTACTGGTGACAATAACATTCGTGTATAGAAAATAAGCAATACAAAGCAGATACAATAGCAAGAAGAACAACAACCATCATCAACAAACAGCAAAAGAGCTAGGAATGATATTACCGCATCAGGGGGCATCCAGCAGAGACCCTATCCTAGGACCGGACTTGGACAATGCAAAGGGGCCGGCTCTTGTTTGGGAAAAAGGGTGGGGGGGAGGTGCATCGGAGACCCTAAACCTCCAACGTGGGAATTGTAGGAGAAGTATGGGGGCTTCGTTTGAGATCCTGCTGGCAGGGGATATGTTGATTCACGTAGTACCATTCCAAATGGAATGATACTACGGCTTGAAACCCTAAACCCCTAAACCCTAAATCCTAAAGCCCTGAATCCTAAAGCCCTAAACCCTAAACCCGTAATTGACTTATTTAAGTTCCTTAACAGCAACCCAGTTGTTGGAAGCAACGCTATTCTTGCTAGCCTCCCTAAAGAAGCGTTGTTAGTGCTTGAATAACCTCTGAGGAGTATTCTTACTGGTAACGGTACGATTTATATAACGACACCAAACTAAACTCGCACGGCGATGCACAGCCGCTCTTGGTAGCTCTTGTCCCAAAGGACGAGCCTGAGGGGAACCCCTAGGTTCGGGATTGAGGGTTTGAGGGTTTAGGGCTTAGGGTTTATGGTTGCCGTGGACTACAAGGGAATATGGACGTCCTTCTTCAGAATTGTGTGGAGAAAATTTTGTAGCAGACCTTTGCCGAAACTATTGTTCCCAACTACGCGAAACCAGCATTTGGGGAACTATGTTGTATCAATTCAAGACAGTCCCAGCATGAAGCATCCATGGGATCCTGGCTGAGCACCTAGGAGCTCAATCCTCCAGCCTAAGGCTTCAGAAACTTTCAGGTGCTTCAATATTTACGGTGCCACCGCCACCACCATCACCAGAATCACCACCATGACCAGAATCACCACCACTAGAATCACCACTACCATAATCACCACCACCAGACACCAGAATCACCAAAACCGCCGCCGCCACCGCCACTGCCATGGCCGCCACCCCGCCACAACCAACACCGCCACAACCACCACCGCCCCCACCCCCACCCCGACCACCACCACCACCACCGCCACCGCCGCCGCCACCACCACCACCACCACCACCACCACCACCACCTTTCAAAGTTGTGAGTGATCCTCAAGAATCCGCAGGCTAAGGGGACGTGTCCACATGATATATATGGGACCCTCGTTTGGGACAAGTTGGGCTGAAAAAGCAGCGGGTTACAAGTGCGCCTGCTTGAGAATTTCTATCCTCCTTAAAACCCACAAAATACTGTAGTCCGTGCATTAGAAGCCAACAAGCGTGATTGGAACCAGCACCAGCACCACCAGCACCACCAGCACCAGCACCACCAGCACCAGCGCCACCAGAACCAGCGCCAGCACCACCTCCACCAGCACCAGCACCACCTCCACCAGCACCACCTCCACCAGCACCACCTCCACCTCCACCTCCACCAGCACCACCTCCACCAGCACCAGCAGCAGCAGAACCACCACCACCATCACCACCACCACCACCACCACCACCAACAACAACAACAACAACCACCACAGCAACCGCAACCGCAACCGCAATCGCAACCGCAACCGCTACGACGACGAGGACAAGGACAAGGACAACGACAAGGACAACGACAACGACGACGACGACGACCACGAGCACGAGGACGAGGAGGAGGACGAGGACGAGGACGAGGTCGACGAGGAGGACGAGGAGGACGAGGAGGACGATGACGAGGACGAGAAGGACGAGGACGAGGACGAGGAGGACGACGACGACGATGACGATGACGACGACCACCACGACCACGAAACTTACAACACCTGCAACATTTCTTCCTCGGCCCAAGTGCCCTATGGCAGTTATTTGTGGTTGTACCAATCTGACAACATCCAAGCAGCCCTGTTGAAGTCACGAAAAAAAGTCATCGCCTCCCCTAAAATGGAGCAACCCCGCAATACTAAATCCTGTATTCGGAGTTAATTAATGCATATGGGGTGAAATAATCCTGTATTACGGTGCGGGGAGGGTGTTTACTTCGGGGGGAGGTAATGAAACGAAATTGACCCAGCGACATGGAGTCCGAAGTCTTCAGTATTGCGCCCATGCCTGGCTCCGATTCTTGTCGAACCATCAACCCTAGGAAAAAAACTCCCCACCCCCAGTAGTGACTATACCCTGACTAGATGTATGTATCCTTCTGGCGTATCTATTAAGAACTGGAATGAAACGGTTTTTCATCATGAAAGAAAATGACTGATTAGTTCTCCTGTCCCGAATCTTTTGTCAGGGATTGATTTCTTGTGTTTCGGGGATGGTGATGTTAGCAGGGGCAAAAATGGTTAGGAGTACCAGATTAGCAGCAAAAGCCCCGGGGGTCTCATCTACAGGCTGGCCAAACTAAACACAGTAATAACCCGAAACAAAGCACTGTCGGGTGAAACTGCCAACGGAGGCCGGCTGTGTTGAGCGTAGGCTGTAGGGAACTAAAAGTGAACTGCGCGGGTTGTTTTGTCGGATTTTCGTTTAGGATATAAGCTTACCACTTTGCGGATTTAACGACCATAAAGTTCACGGTTCAAGTCAACCACATGAATCCGCTCTTTAAAGCCCAAAGGTTGAAGGAAAAACAAATCACAGCCCTTGTTGTTATCTGCGCTACTTGTGCCCTCCTTGCCCGTCCCAATAGATCACCGCTCAAGAGTCTAAGAGACCATGGCTTCAGTTCCCTGTGTGTAGACCCTAAATCGATCTGCGCTTCGAGCGTTGGCCCAACACCATAGCAACGCTTATGATTCCGATCTTGAGATTTGTTGGAGGTGGATAGGCTCCTGCTCTTTTGGTCTAGAAGAGGTGTCAGTGTGCATTCACGAACTTGTAAAGCAAGCACTCCAACGCGTCCGCATTCCATGGTTCTGCAGGCGGAAAGATGTAAGAGATCAAATTGAACTACCACTCGTTTGAGGTACTAGCAAAGGAGCTAACTTCGAGCTAACTTCAAAAATGTATAGGGTCAGCTTAAGCCTCTGCATGCTACCACACCTACTGCCTACTGACCTGAGCATCTCTGAAAAAGTCATCCTCTTATATACCTCAAGCCAACCAGGGGTTTTATGCATAAACTAGATGGTAGTTTCCCTAAATAAGGGGATCCCAGTATAGACCCCAAAATACTAGAATCCTTATTCTAGGTCCAGGGACCCAAAAAAGGTACCCCTAATTTTGGCAAACCCCCGTATTATTTGCGTATAGGAAACCTCAAACACTAGGCCCCCATGAGTAGGGTTTTTTTGGTCCTCGAACCTAGTAAAATCATAACCCTTGTATAAAATACTATACCCAAAAGGAGAATATAATCTTACTCTATATTGGGTACCAGAATACCCCCAAATAAAGTACTACTCCCTTGGGCTGGGGGTTGCTTCTGTAGTGCACGAGATGTGCGGAAGATCTGGAAGCTGTCTGCCTTCTTTACTCCACAGGTTCGAGAAGACTTTAGGTTTGAGGGTCAGGGGTTGAGGGTTGTGTGGGTACTTAAGTATCTTAAGTAGAAGGTATGAAGGGTTTCTGTATTCTACATTTCCGCGAAACCAGGTGTTTAGCTGCTCGCTAAGGTATCTTTAAGCACATGACAACGAAGATTGGCACACAGGGAGCTGCCAGCATAAAGAACCCCAATGTGGCATGTGGGTGGTGGTCAAAATGTCCCTTCTTGGACCCCGATTATAATACGACACCTAATATTTAGGGTACCCAACAAAGGACCATAATTTTGACAACCACCCATGTGGAAATTAGGTTTTTAGCTTGTCAAGAGCAGAAGCTCCCCGCAATAACGTCCAACAAAGCCATGTGGGGGTTTCTCAGACACGGGAGAATATCAGAGATCTCGGAAACGCACCCCGAAATCGGCTAGGGCATGCGGGTTCCTGAAGGATTGAACGCTCTCCAGTTTTCACAAGCGCCCGCTGTCCGACATAAGCCCTGAATCACCATAGGGTGCTGGGACCCTTTTGTCATGATGTCTTTCATCATGCCGTTTCACGCAATTCTAAGAAGGACTCGCGATTTCGTGGGACGTGCAGCAAAAACGTTAGACTCCGAATTCTAACCCGAAATCCCAACTCCAAACCCTACTCTCCCCAAACACCCAGGCACTCATCAGGGCTTCAGCTTTCAGCTGCGGGTCGTGCTCGCTAATGCAAACTCTGTCCACAAACACAAGCCTCAGATGTGGGGATACTGCGTCGATCACATGGGGATTTCCCAAATTAAGGGTACGCTGTTGGGGTGCCTTCATAGTATTGTGGGGTGTGCACTGGGGTCCCTACCGTGAATGGAAACTACCACCACGCGGATGAGATCAAAGTTGCAGGATTCGGATCACGGCTTTGGAGCTGGGGGGTGGGGCCAGGGAGCCCAGGATCAGGACCTCAACCTGCCTGAATACCAAGAAACTTCCGCGAAGAGAATGACTTCAGGATCTAGTCTATTCCTTTAAGGTGCAAAGCCAGAGGGACGTGAGGCACAACGCATTTCTCGAGTCTTCTTCGCCATGATACTTCCTAATTCTGGACGTCGTTTCTCTCGATTTGATCTGGCTATTTCCACAAACCTCCCCAAAGCAGGCCCTTAATCTTTTGAACCCTCATGTAGATGTAAAGCACTGAAGGGTATCATCCTTCTCACTACACCCTAGACACACTCAAGCCTAAACCCTTACATAGCTACTATGACTATCGCGGATGCAAAAAAACCTGAGATGGTAGCATCCTGAGTTGAGTGCTGACGGTTGTGGTATAGAAGCCCCCTTAAGTAGATAGAATATGGGGTATATGGGGACATTATTATGATATAGCCAAAGCCATATTCTATCTACTTAGGAGGACTATAACCTTATCATGTTGAATCTGAAGTAGTGTGACGACTCCGAGCTGCGCCAATGCTAGGCGCGGTTATTGCCGAAGACAACAAGCATACGGAGGTTTTTCTTGTTGCCAAATTCAGGTTGACTGGCTCAAGCACCCTACACCCGAAACCCTAAACACAAAGAGTTAGGAAACTGGCCAGTCCGGGCCACATGCATATGGACTACGTGTAGCCTGGTTTTGGGTCCACACGAATCAGCAACAATCAGAGTAACTTCTACGAAAGTATTCCTGCTCTTCTGTGAGCAACTTCAGCGCTAAAATTTGAACCGCAGACTCCGCTTCCGAAACTCCTAACTTACTCTTTCTTAAGCGGGGCGTGGGGGAGGGAACATAATGCATAGATCTGAGGACTCCTTCAGAAGTGGTTTTGCAGATCTACTCCCCCACTGAAGATTAGGCACCAGTAAGTCATGGGCTGTAAGCCCCACACCTGCACACCAAGCCCTGAAGCCTCATCCCCCGAAGCCCTCATCCCTAAACAGTTAGTATTAGTAACAGTCATAGTAATAGTAATAGCAATAGTAATAGCAATAACAAGAGTACTATAGTAATGGTAATAACATCCACTCCCTAAACTTTAGGGTTTAGGGCGCTGATTAGTGTACCAGATCCAAACAGAGTAGGGTCCTGATTTAGGCGGGCGCGGGCAACCCTAAACCCCTAAACCTCAAACCCCTAAACCCGAAACCCCTAAACCCCTAAACCCATAGACCCTAAACCCCCCCCCCTCTCCCTTCCCCCCCCCTTCTAGTGTTGATTCAAACCCTGAGGCACCAAGGTTTCAGTGCTCGGTAGGGCTTTGCAACAATATCCATAGGCTCGCCACCCAAGAACCTAATGTAGACCTCTGATTAATAAACCCTTTCCGCTTAAGGGCATTGATAGTAGGGTCCCTATTAATTATAATCCGTATTAAGGGGAGGGGGTTTATTAATCAGGGGTCTGGGTTATTAAATGGTGGAGCCAGCACCAAATCCTTCTGGGGGTGCTGCATGCATCCAGCAAATAGAAGTTGGTCGCTTCTCAAACTGGGCTACCCTTACGAACCCTGGGATCGCCCTAGAGTTTTGATATTTTGGGATTTTAGTTGTATGTTTTCAGAACCTGCGATTTATGCCTTGCACTCTAAAGCGTGAATGAACTCAAGACGCACTCAACAGTTCCACGTTGAACCCTAAGCCCCGAAGCCCTGATTCCTGTGCCAACCCTCAACCCTGTGCCCAAAAAAAAGCCTAGGCCTTGAATACCGATCCTGAACCCTGGCTTGCAAGACCTGAATCCTTCAGCCCACCATCTTCTATTGGGAGTTGTCAACAATCATGGTGCTCTCTTGGGGTGTCCTGAAGATGGGGGGCCGTATGATACAGGCGACCAAGGGTTTAGGGTTCAGGGTTTAGGGTCATCGCTTTTAGTGAAATGCTTTTAGTGAAATGCCCAAGCCATGCCCTTTCACGCTGGGCAACTCTTGCCGTCGCCAGAACAAGCAGACTAAGCAGTAGGTGACCAGGGAGCACCTTCCAAGTACTGTAGCTATTCAAGGAACATGAGCAACTGATCCTGATAATGCCTAAATCTCCTACGGTACTGAATTTCCATAATCCTAAATCCTAAACCCTAAACCCTAAGCCGCATAGAAACCCAGATTCCATTTCAATGACAACTTTCTCGTCCATTTGGTTGTCCGTTTGTACTGATTCAGGCTTCCACATTGGATCTAGACCCTGGGAGAGATATAGAAAGTGGATGCTCAAAGGTACCTAGAAGCTGGCTAATGACCATGCAAGGTACTCAACCTGTTCTGCTTTGAAGATGAAGGTGTAAAGGTAACCTTTTGAGGTTTGTGCCTGAGGCTGTGAGCAGTCGCCCTTGAGGTCTGGGAGGTTCCGGAAGAGCGGAAGACAAGGCTTTGGGTGTTGGGTTCTACCCACAAATTTGTGTGCTTCTCTGGGCTTAAGAGTGGATAGGTTGAAGGTTTGGAGGGCTTAGAAAAATCTGTTGTTTGACTAGGAAATGAGTTTTGGAACTCGCTTGGCTCATGTATGAATGGAGACCTCGTGCATGGCGGATAAATACTTCTCTTGCTAGTTGTTAGCAGGGAACGCAGGAAAGGCAAAAAAAAAATGGTAACTACCATATTCTTGGAGGGTATATATAAGTTTCTGTATACATTTACATATACATATGC